>JAQIVZ010001594.1:0-30234 GCA_034700945.1 Arrhopalites spinosus
GCCTCTATGCTTATTCCTGCACATGGAAATTGAATTAATTTAAATAATGAAGAAATCACATTAAATTAAGCGGCACACAGTACCTATAAATAATGTAAACACTATTTCGGAAACAAAATACGTTCCAAATCGGAATGTCGGATCTGGATAATTCATTTTGGTAACTGAAAATGATCTGCGACTAAAGTTGAGTTGTGCACGTTAGTTAATTTGATGGCAAAATATTTTACTTGACAATGGGGCCATAAAGTGACAATTAATTTTTTTTATTAGTAAAGACGATTAATAGGTGAAAGTAATTTATGAAATCAGAATGTAATGTGGCTTAAGGACAATCTCATTTGTTGATGAGCTCGTTCAACTCTTTTGCTTTTGTTTCAAACTTTCAAATGCTCAATAAGTGAAATGAGTTCAAAAATGGAAACAACAAATTTAATAATTTCTCCGGTTCACCAAAATAACGTTTGAGATAATGTTAAATAAGATTAGTTTTAAGATAAATTAGGACGCAACATGCTTAAATTTATAATGCAAAATTTATTGTAATTATCATGTAATAATTTTACTTTCAAAGAAGAAAATTTAAATATTTTGTTTTTCTTGTTTTGGTTCTGGTGACCAAATAGCTAATGTTGAACCAAATATTTTCCACACTTTGTTTAAAATAGATTCTCGTTCATTGCCTTTTCAATAAAATTAACAAAGACAATGCATCAAAATTGGTGTAGTAAAAGAAATATGTAGAGCCGTGTTTCGTAATTTTACAATGATGTTTTCTGAATAATTCAGACTGAATTCCTTGCATTACTTTAAGTACATAATATGTACCTACACCTGTTGCTGAACGGAGCCAAGGTTTTTCTATAGCCACACCTTAGCCGTTTTTTCAAAGGCTTTTTTTTTGTTGACGACCAAAGGAGAGACGATAGGGGGGAATATAAATTTTTTCCTTGGACTGGGGCGTTGGTAGTCTTGGTAGTGAATTATTAAACTTGAATGTTATTGGAATTTTCTCTGACAGTAGACATTTCCGGTGAGACGTTGTTTACACAGAGATCCAAGTGTCAAATTGAATGGTTCTCTCAAGAAAATGAGCAATGTCGGTGTTAATTGACGAGGACAATTGGAAAAAGAACCCGTGGTACCAATTATATGGACCTGAGCCATCAGACTATACCGGATTTTATGTTGGAATCTCAATTTGTACAATTTTTGGTCTGGCCATCATCATCGTGAATTTTATTCTCTGTTGTTGTTCACCCTACAGACACTATTGGCGAGATCCGAATACGGGCAACAGGTACAAAGATATCAAATCATTAGTCTTTTTGAATTATTTATATTTATAGACAAAGACATGCCGTGTTGATTGATAGTATGATTTCTAGATTATATTCAATGTCATTAATTGTTTGCAATTAATTACTCCATTATCTGTAGATTAATTCTTCCCGTTTGGATTCAATCACCAAAACAACCTCCACTGACACTTGAACCAGAGCTCTCTGAAGTTGCTGCTCTTCGTGAAGCAGCATAAAGACAATTTGACCCAAGATGTTTCATGTGTACTGGCCTGGACTTGTCATCGGTGAGGCTTTGAAGCAATTGAATTTTTTCCCCTTTCTTTGAGCATATTCAGAGGTAAAATGACTTTGTGCACCATTTCAGTGGCCCTGTTTGTCATCACCATCATCATGGTCATTCTGATGTATGGTGACCGGATTTGTACACGAGTGCTTAAAAAGCAGATTACCCAGAGACCGGCTCCACCAAATCGTGCCTACCAAGCGAGGAACATCGAGATGGAAAGACAGAAACCGACTTATTCTTATGGCCATGAAATTGAAGTCTAAATTTTTTAAAAGATTACTATACCCTGTCCATATATACTTCCAAGACTATCTTCTTCATGATCAAATTTTCTTTGACTTGTCAACAAAATTAAATGGCAACTAAGACTATGAATCCAAGTAACTTTCTCTCTATTATAAATATTATAATTTAATTTAACGAATGTTTTGAGAGCTTCATGAATCATATGATCCACTTACTAAGAGTTTGGTATTTCTAAGTATTTTATTGTACATTGTAGAAGGAAAGTAGGGGGTTTAAATTCTCTCATTAAATAATAACCGTTAAGTTAAACTTCCACATTGTAATAATTTAATTGTATACAAGTAAAATTGAGTCAATTTTAGATTCAAGTGTATGTATTATTGTATTAAGTAGATCTGATCGTGAGTATGACTTTGTCTTTCAAAATCATTTTTTATCAAAAGTAGATACTTAGGTATACCGATTCACAGGAGCAGTTTTACTTTAATGAGTCCGTCCATGGCTTCTCACCCGTTTACTTAACGGTGCTAGCAATTAGTATGACTATATTGTCAAATGATGTTTTGTACATTTTATAATTTTTTTATAACATACAAAAAATAAATTATAGAATCATACGAGTGATATATAACTCTGTCCACTTTTATACATTCTGACTCAATTGGTCCATCAGAGACTATTTGTTACGAACATTACAGCATTTAATATTTAAATCTTTATAATTATTATTATGAACATTCCATGTAGTTGTTAAATGACAAACTTTTTTGTAGTATAAATAAATTATGCTTTAATTTAAAAAAACCCCTTGTGCATTGTGACTCTTATTTCTCATAATTTTAAAATGCGGATTTGTTTCATACTTTACTTTGCAGGCTCAGTAGTTGAGCTATATTATCTGTATGACTTTAAAGTTAATTGAAATAAATAAAATGCAGATAAAACAGTGTAGATTTTTTCCGATTTATCTTTGTTTTTGTACACATAACATTATATTACTTTTTATAATAATACGATGGTTCTGGTTGTTGCAGTATTCATAATAAATTTTGTTTTTTGTTTTTGAAAATAATGATCAAAATGACAGAGATTATGAGTGAGAGACTCACAATGGAAGCACTGCACAAGTATAATAATAAGACTTTTTTTATTGTTACTGGAATGCTCTTCTTCTTTATTTTTTTCATCTTCCTCAAAAACTTGTTCACGTTTTCTTGACTAAATACTCGTCGACACACTGGGAAGAGGGGAAACTTTTTGTTGGTTTTTTTCATTTTGGGGGGGGGGGGGGGTAGAGACAGTACAAATAAATAATAGGTAATATTCTCGTTGAATTAAAATAGGTACGTATATTATATATTAGTTCGTTTGTCTATTCATGTCTCAAATAACAAAAGTTTACAAAGTATATTAATATACAGTAATTATTATTATTTCAGAAAAAAGTAAAATGCATTTCCGTATTTCTCCCCCTTTGTGTTTCTTGTTGTGATGTAAACGATGATATTTTTTATATTCAGTTGGAAGTTTCGTTTAGAAAGAAAAACGTAAAATAAAAGTGTTTAATTAAATAAATTAAGTGTCTTCTATAATTATGTAACTGTACGGTAGTGCAATTTTTTTAAAATTAAAACAGGCTAAAAATTGGAGGGCAATTATGTAATGTAGGTACTAATGAATCTTAAAAAAACGCATAAAAGTTAAATACACAATAATATTAATTAAAAGAATGGAACTGACGATGAGAGATCACTTGTATCAGTTTTATGCGTCTCACAGGTCACATTGAAATAAACTTCACATACCTTAAATCTGACATGTCATGACATGACACTCAAAATTACTACCTGGTTGTATAAATAATGTAAATATATTATCGTACTGAAAATGTCTAAAATCCTTTTTGTTATTTGTTGTCTCTCTCTCTCTCTTGGTGAACATCATAAAGTATAATGTTATATTTAATGTATCCTACCTTGTTTTTTTTCTTTTGCTTAAAAATTAATTCTCTCCGTCTTTGCTGTATTTATACTGTAAATATTGTTTTCTGGAAGAAAACAAAAAAGTTTTCATATTGCAAATCGTCATTTTTGTAACGGTATTTGCCAAAAGTCTTTTTTCCTCTTCTCTTTTGCGCATTTATCTCATTTTATGTCTACCATACATTTACATAAAAAGAATTTAACGATTTTGTTTTATTTTCTATCTAATAAATTGTTGTACGCTTGTATAATGTACGTAAAAGTATGTCGTCATTCTCTCACTCACTTTCTTCTCATTCTTCGTTTTACATCGTTTTGTCTATCAAAACTTTTCACTGTTATTTATTCCCTTGAGTATCCACGAATTATACTTGCGGCTTCACAAAAAACAAGTTAATACTACTTAAATATCATACCATTCAATTAAAAATTTTGTTGTGGCTTTCTCAAAACTTTTCGTAATTTTTGTCCCTCGCGACTCTTCTCAAAAATACACTACTAATAATGATAAATACTACTCATAATAATTATGTATCTATATAACGAATTACCTGGAGAAATGCAATCATGGTAGTGTGTGTGTGTGTAGAGATTTCTATTCGATTTTTTCGTTTCCTTAATTTTTTCTTTGTTTAAAATTTAGTATTATTTATATAAGTTTATTTTATTGGGATTGGGAGGCTTGTATTGGATTCCCCATATGTGATAATGGCTTCACATTTGGGCTGGCCGCAGCAAGTATCTCTGCGAAAGACATCTCCATACATTGTTTCAATTCGGCATATGTTGTTATCAAAATGCTTTGCTCATCTCTGGACATTAGACAAATCTACAAAATTAATCCATTCACTCAAATTACGAGAACAATCAATATTAATTAAAAGTTATTTAAGTAGGTTAAATAGTACCTTCTCCATTGATCCGGAATCAAGACGATTTAAACAATACACCACCTGAAATAATAAAAACCATGAGTTGTCATTGATCCAGAATCAAACACAATGGTATCAATTCTAAATTAATGAGTTATTTGCATGCAGTTTTTCATGTTAGTTATAAAATCATTCATAATCCTTTTAACATTTTCTATATACATAGTTTTTTGTAATTGTTTTCATTTCGTAATTTGAATAATAAAAATCAAAGTATCTCACGTGGGATAAATCCAACCATGGTCTGCCATCACTAATCAAAAGACAAAAGAAATATTTAGTCGTTGTAAATTAAGTGTGGGGTCGAATCACAATAAAACTGTGCTTGTACAAACCTAGTTTGTTGATGAAAAATGTAGTCTCTGAACAGTTTCAGTAAGTACCTTCAAATCACAGAAATAAATTTATTTCATTTAGACCTTAGACATAGCACACAACAAAAATGTCAAAGGTAATTGTTTTCACCTGTCACCAGTCTCTGCCCACGCAGGGTCCATACTCAACCTACAATATGAATGGTTTAATTAATAATAAATAAAATGCATTTTTGGAATGATTTTGTATTGGATGAAAATGATAAAAATGATCTTACTCGCTCCTATCAACAACAGTACACAACTTTACAATCAGTCGAAATAAGCGGCCATTTTCAATTTCTCGAGCCAAGCAATTTTCTAATACTGTTCAATAAAAGAAAACCATTATCAGGTTAGATTATAAGGTTACAATTAATTTGATTAGAGCTGTAGTCATGTATATAAATAAATAGTCTCTTACGTTCTGCTCGAGCATTCGCCGCATCAAGTTGATTATAAAATCTGGCTCCTAGGAATACAAAATTTATTTTATCATGTGTACACTTATAAAATGGCTCAATCTCAACCAAAGTAGATATTTGTTGCTTACCAATCATGGGCATGATATCATTTATCGATCGATTTCCACTTCCTCGTGGGTTCATAAGGTATACAATAAGATTTCGAAGGTCTATTGAGCAACAAGTAAAAAATTAATTAATTTGTAATATTTACAATAATTGTAATTATCACTATTTGTCAGAAAAAATAAAAGAGCTTTTCTCCACCTGATGAGTATGTCCTAGAGATCAATTCTAATGATGTCGACAAATTTTCTCGTTGAACTGCGAGAAGAGAATTGCAAGCTAATGCCAAAATGATAGTTGAAAAATGCCCCAGATCCTGATTCTGTCGTAATTAAATATTCACTTGTTATTTCCTGTCCTTATCACATTTCCCAATATTTCTTACACATGCCAATTAATTTGGGTCTTGTATTTTTACAAACCACTGAAAAGTGGCCACAGTAGTTACCTGATAAAAGGGCGCTAATTGAACTGGACTAGCGCTGGGATCAAACGTGACGAGGTCGTAAATACCACAACAATTCAAACGAATAGACGGACGGGTTCTAGAAGTGACCAAGACTGAAAATGAGAAAATAAAACAATTTTAATGTACATGCAAAATGTCCTCAGTAAAATTCAGGTACGTAGTAAAATAGTCAAAAAACTATGCTTCAATTTTTATATCATGACTCACTTTTTGTAGGGTCTAGAGATCCTGAGAAGAAACAAAAATAAAATATTTATACGTCGGAATAATTCAATTAATTATAATCAATTATTAAAAAAAGATTAATTAAAATAAATTAACTCATCTCCAGTTTCTTACCTACGGCTAATCCAGCAGTATGTATTGTTCGTATCACTGAACTTAGCTGAACAATGTACGCCCACAACAAATTCTCTGGAAGCATACCTGTCACAAAATCAATTGTACATTAGTGTAAGAAATGAGTCCCATGATATGAATAGTTCACCCAAATAATTAAATGACTTAGATGACTTACTTGCGTGATGTCGAAGGAGAGCATTTTTTTGGTGACTGTATGGTCGGGGCACTGCAGGATCACCTGTATTAAATGGATCCACATAGCCTGCAAAAAAATTGTTTCAAAAAAGTACACATCCCTTTGTTATTTATTTGTTAGAAATAGAATCTCCATTTGAGAAATACGCTTTACCATTTTCTTGTCTGTTACGATCAAAATGGCGGACCATAAGAGTCTCAGCTGCGGCAAAGTAGTCGTACACAAATATCAGGGCTAAAAAGTGAGAACACATAATAATTAATTATATGTATTTCCTCATTGTTGACAACTTTCACAAAAGAAAGTTGTCATATATTAGTGTCACTTACAACTATCACCAAAAGCTTTTGTGGTGAAAATTTCTCTGAGTTGCACAAGATTACAATGCGAAATTTGTTTCCATGCCTCAACTAGGCCAAGCCATTTCCCTGATGGAAGTCGGAATCCTATGCATCAAACACGTGGCCACATTAGAGGACATTAGATTATAGGATTTTTACGACTCTATTTGTAGTAGTCTAATTAGCTTCATATTTATTACCATGAATTCGACGAAGACAATAGGTGAAGCCATTCTTAGAATTAATCGCCTTGTAGACGGTGGTGGGATAGCCAAATGTGACTGACTTTTGACCGGTCGCAACTATAGTTTCATGAATAAGTATACGTATACACAATTTAATAATTTCAATTTAATGCTTTCTATTACTACTAAAGTTTTGCAAATCATTTTTGGCTAATATTGGACTCTATATTTCTAGATTATGCTAATTTATGCTAAAGTATTTATAACAACCTTCTAATGGACAAAGTTCATGGTAATGATCGATCTGAGCCTGTAAAAAGAAAAAATACAGTTCGGCTCAGTTTAAACTGTTTACACATTTAGTATTTTCAACTCACAAATAAAATAATAACTTCTTACCGGCAGATCAGGGAACAATTGTGTGTTTGCTTGAGACAACTACAAAAATTCAACAAAATTTTAATGTACAAAAAACAAAAATTGTGTTCATATAATAATCAAGTAATAAATATAAAACAATGACAAATAAGGGAGCCTTTTTACATCTGTACTTACCTCATTTGCATTTTTGTGCATTATTTCAAGCCTAATTTCTTCGGGTACAAAAAAGGAATTATTTTGTGTATTGGGATGAACAATGGGATTTGCAGCCGGTCCTGCATTGGCTGAACGAGACATGAGATGGGCTGGTGTCCCAGCATAGACTATAAAAGTAATTATAAATTAATTCAAGGACAGGGATTTCAAGGAACCAAAAATAATTCTCTCGCATTTCTTATGAGTCATAAGTACCTGAGTAGGCTGGAAAAACTTGGGGTGCAGTGGGCTCTTCCCCAATCTCTTGCTGAGCATCTTCAGCATAGTAGTACGTTGTTCCTCCGACGTTTTCCTGGTCCCAAACATGCTAAGTGCGTAGAAAGTTTTGGAGAAAAACACCCAAAAGAAAGCACCATTACCCCTCCAACATATATGAGTACACCAACATTAAGAGCAAAAATGGCTTGTCTATACTTCACTATTGTACATTAGGCTACTCAATAACAACAAAAATAAATCATAATCATTTTACGCCCACCACACAGTCAATGAGTCTACTAAAGTAAAAAAAGGGTACATTTGATGAATGTTACCATTGTAAAGTATTGAGAATACCTCATATTTGTTTACAATAAAACTTTTTTGAAAACAATACAATAATAAAAAACTAAACAATGCATGTTTAAAGACGATAGAACTATGAATAAGCAAATAAGAGCTTAGAAATGGCAGTATAAGGTGAAACATGAGATTCCTTTTATGACAATTTACCTGGTAGGTGACTGGGGTCTCAGAGTTGGAGTTTGGTGGAGACCCATTTCCAGTTGTTGCTGTTGTGGTAGTAGTCGTAGTGGCTGTGTTGGTTGTTTGTGTTGGAGAAGCATTTTCTACAAAGGAATTATTGTTCTTTGAGAAAAGTGGTAAGTCAGCATTATTCCCACTGCCACTAGTTCCAGCTCCAGACTGTTTAGATCAGAATCAAAATTGAACATTATAGTCAATAAGATGAGATAACTGAGGGGGGAGGGGGATTGTGCAACAAGTCAACACACAAACGGAACGGGTACAAATAATTAATTATTTATATAATCTTGTCACTTTCTCCCCTCTCTCGCTCTCTCTTTCTTACGCTAAGGATCAATCAATTATATGTATAACCACGTGGAGTCTTTATCTCTACAAGATAAATAAACGCACGTGCTAACAGTCTTCTACATTAAAAGAGGAACAAGAATTTTATTCGTCTCTTTTTTTCAATTTGACGAACGTACATACCGATGATTTACTAGTCCCATCATTCAGGCTCATTGTTGCCAAGTTTTGAGCCAAATGGTTTGCAGCGGATGATGAAGATCCACCAAGAACAGGACTACGGCCCTAAAAAAGTGATTGTAGTGATTTTTTAAAATAAAATATACTTTTTTGATCATCAAACAGGTAAGTTAATTATTGTCACTATTGTGATACATTTTGTGTGACATAGAGAGACTACATTGACAAATTCCACATCAAACAAAGTACATAACTTACAGCAGTGTAGCTGGACAATTTGGACTCCTGTGGAATGTTTGATTGTTGATGCTACAATTAAAATTTTATCAATTAATGAGTTGTACGAAAGATTACTAGAGGGGTGAATCATTGTTCTGACCTTTGATTGATGACCAACATAGTTCATTGTTGAGAAAAAGGGATCCATAACAGTGAGGGATCATAACATAGTACTCTCGGACAACTCCACTTTCGGGAGCTAAATGACAGGATTTTTGTTATATATTGACGTCATTTTGGACAAAGAATTTCTATTTGTGGGACAAGGAATTAACAAAAAGCAAGAAAGAAAAAACATTTTCTAGTCACATACTACGTAGCAAATTCTTAGAAATATACTCATAATTTTATTTCACATAATTTCTTTGTTCTTTGAAATGTTGTATTTAATCTCTTGATTTAATGTGTGTATTTTTATAGATTTTTGCGTAGTCAAATTTGAATATCCTGTGTGTGTGTGTGAACGATCTGTCAAAGAAGAAGAGACTGACAAGACATTCACAAAAAAACTAACAAAGATGGTATTTAACATTCACACACAATTCACTTGTCTTGGTTCAATTGAAAAAACAAAATGCTATGTATATATATACTGCATGTAGTCTACATGGAATATTAATTTTGAGACTATTATTTGAGATTAATTATTACTTGTACACCTTACTTTTTTTAATGATAATTTTGTCAGAGAATTGAGTAAATTGTGGCCCGGTATTTGTCTTTTCCTTTGGACGAGACGACTCACAAGAAGAAGCAACAAAAATAAAAACAACAATTGTGTGCACAAGTTGTCTTTACTTTGGCTTTTGTCTTTTTCTGTTGCTACACGATGTCCAATTATTTTTCTTGTTCGTGTTAACCCATGAAACTTGAAGGCTCAAGAAGCCCATTCGCATAGTATTTTGAAAATTTCCAAAAACAAAGGGAAGGGACTTGACTCGTTGGACAATTTGAAACTGAACATTTATTTGAAGGGATTCAAAATTTTCTTTATTTACCACTGTTATGTATCAACACAGCTGTTCATTTTACGGCGAGCTGAGCTTACAAGACTGTGTGTAGTCTTCATATTATTATTCCTTGGTATTTTTATACATGTACAGCTTTCCTTCCTTTTGATCATAGAGAAAATGCATAAGGTTGTTTTCTACCTTTGATTCTCAGGCTTTGAACCACACCTACAGCCCGTTCAACTAGCCAATCTTTACCCTCAAATATCCCTTTCAAACTTTTCCCCTTACCGCAAAATCTTTGACAAAATCTTTCAAACTACTGGACATCACTGAATCAGCATGTCCAAACACGCTCTCATTCATGACAATTAGAAACAAAGAGAGATAAGGTTTCAAATGTTAGCCCTTTATTGAATTTATTCATTAATTATACACACACGACATCATCTCATATTTCACAAGAGTGAATCACACTCAAAATACACACATGATATTTTGTCAACTTTTTTTTAACATACCAGATGTGTTTGCAGAAGAAAGACGTGTAGCATACCTTTTTTAGTAAAAAAAAGAATGCATAGAATCATATATTAATACATTACACGAGCGATGAGGACGAGGTCTGGTTTGTAAAAACACATTAGGTTACAATGACTAAAAATATAATAATAAAAAATCACACAGAAGAGTAGGTTGTATAACAAAATAATATAAACTGTAAGTTATACGTAGAAAACGTATATTAGGAATGTTTCATCAGATCAACTGACAGATTCTTTGAAAATAATTGAGAGGTAAGTTAACATGAAAAAAAAATCAGCTACCTTGAGGTAATTTAACAGGGGTAGGAATTGGGGAAAAGAGAGAGGTACACAACATGGGACATTGAAGAATTAAATTTTCACACTTCACAACTTAATTAATTATACAAGAGCATTTAGATTTACAAGCAGCCATCACTAGTACAATATCAATTACTACAACTACCCCAGGTATTTTTGACTCCTCTCTCAAAAGTTGACCAACAAAAATGTACTATAATGTTTCTTCTTCTTTACGTAGTCCTCTCCTCGTCCCCCCTTTCCATAAAATCATTGATTAAACTGATTTGATGACTAACTATATTTCTACTTGACTTGGTGACACAATTAACTATTAGTAATACGATTACAGTAATAGACTAGTATATTAATAATAATAAGGGAGAGACAGAATTTGTTAAACCCTTTGTTGCGAACTTGCGTTATTAAGTAAGTTATATAATATATATATTTGAATAATTGTTTAACTGTACTCTCATAGTGTTTGAATTTCGTTTCATAGACGCCGACGACAAACTTTGTCGTTTGCCATTAATGATGAATGTGTCCACAATATTAGTCTCTTCTTTCAGATGAGAAGTAGGACATTAATATCTCACTGTCAGATTGTGTTCTTTTGGTCATAAAATTATGGGTTCTCTTCAATTTCGTACTATTTAGGTATTACAGCACACATTTTTTCTATAGTAGATTCTACTCTACTATGTATCTCATTGGGAAGCGTATTTCGGTATTTAAATGTCTGGTAGAATATCTGGAATTATATACTTGCATAGTTCCTGAAACAAATTTTTTAAAAAGAATTAAAATTTATCCGGTTGGACAAAAATTGCAGAGTGTCACCAAAATGGTTGGCAATACAAAATTTGTGCCCCATAATTTAGTAAATGCTAGTACTCAATATACTGTTTAAAAAATTTGATTTTCATTACCTCTTCTGAATTCACAAAAACAATCTTAGACACTGTGTTTTCGTCCAACCCTGTAATCATTTATAAAAAAAGTCCATAATTTCCTCATAATCGATGAGTGCAAATTTTTGAATTCAGTTGATTGTATAGGACACTTACATCCTTTGATGACAGTCCAACATCCCTGGAATATGGCTGGACTTTTGTATATCAAGCATACTCCCAGACGTTCTGGATAATGCCTAGATCGTAAAATTCTCAGGTAATTTTTTAGTTATGGACAAATAAAATGAGTTTTCATTTAATTTACAAATAACCTTGATAGCAGCCATATTAAATTTTTCACCAAACTATGATCCCAACTATTGAGGCCAAAATCAGTGAGGTCGAATATAATACAGAGATTGTCCACAACCTAATTAATTCATAAAAAATAAACTATTAAAATTTTGACATCAACAACCGTCCTTCTCATTGCGGAGATAAATTTTTCAGCGTACCTCCTCAAAAGTTTTTTTACAAGCCGATTCCTGTATTATTTAAAAAAAGAAACAGAACAGAATGCGTATTATTCAACAACCATTTACAAATAACGATCATAATAATTTATCTTGTCAGTATACCTACATACAAAAGAGCTTTAGTCAAATTAAATAATGAAAATAAACGATATTTATATGGCTTAAAATATCATAAATATTTTTAACAATAAAAAGTAAAAGCCCAACCACATGCGGCGTAACGAATGCTATGTAACTTACAAGGCAGTAGACTATAAATTTGGTCAGCTCTAAAAAAAGTCATAACAAAAATTTAATACAAAAAAATGAATTGAAATTTAAGTTTATATTAAATAGTTAATACTTAACGTGACATTTTATTTTCTCAACAGTAGTTGGTAAATACCTTCAATATCCCTTTCATTGACGTTATGAAACTTTGCTGGGCTAAAAAAAAACAAGAACAAAATGAAAATAATCAGTGCTCTCATTTAATAGAAATTATTGAATGATAATAAAACTGTTACAAGTACATGTATATGACTGGACGACCCTGCATATCCCTAAAAAATTGAAAAACCAATTGAGAATTCAATGTTAAATTGCGTATAAAATACTTAGTACTGTTGTACTTAAAAATCTGTAGAATCTTCAAGAAATAAATAAAATATATTACCTGTGTTTTAAGACCATTGCCTTTTTTGAATCAATTTGATTACGAATCATCTCGTTTTCTTCATTTAATGTGTCTACTCCATATTCTGTATTCCAGCAATATAATTAAATTAAATTAGACTTACTTAGAATTATTCCCATTTCCCATGATTCACTGAATAATTAATTAAATTAATTTTACCCTTGCGCCACTTATTGGTTTTCAATATGTGCTAATAAAATAAATACACAAAATTAAAATTAAAAAGATTTATATGTGTTAAACCATAATTAAAACATGGCAATCGTGATATGTACCTGAAAAGCAAGGTCAATGGTTGTGAAAGCTCTGGAGGGTCAAATTAAAAAAAAATTAAAAAGTTGATTAGATGTATTTCAACAAATACCAACAGTAAACAGGTCTATTATTAAATTCTTGAAATTAATTTTTTTTTATTCTAAATTCATATTAAATTTTAAATTATTGCAAGTACTTAGCATTAAATTAATGCTGCATAATATTATACCTGAGATATCGCTTAATTGCAAAATCGTTCACATATTGATCCGGATCAGCATTAAAAATTAAACTCAATCGGTTTTTCAACTCTTCAAAATCGGCTTCAGAAACTAGACGAGAATTTTCACCCATGACTTGATTTCGTTTTAATGTCACCTGCAATTTAAATAACACATCAAAAGTTACTTACATTGAACTGATTTATAGGATATATAATTATCAAATTGTACAAAAACCTGGCAATGTAAATTAAATCATACAATGACTACAAGCCACAATTAATTGAATATATTATATTAAACCAATTTTTTAAAAAAATAGAAAAGTACCTTAATTCGTTTGATTGACGTTGACGTTTCGTTTAGGCAAGGGAATTGAATTAGATGAGCTGAATTATAAAGACAATTTTATTACTTATTGTTTACTATTAGTTGATTGCAATTTTTGTGGACTAAGAGTGTTAAATTTAGACCCTGTTTAATTCGATTTGTCTGTTTTGACAACCTGAGTCTTGTAAATTTTCCCTGTTTACAGTTTTAATTTCTTGCCTGCTGTCTAAGTACTCAAGTCAAAAAATCCTAAGATTGCGCGATTCCTCCGTGTTAAAAAAACGATATCAGTCTTCTCTCTGATTTCATACACTGAGTCAGTTATTTATTTATTGTCAATTATATTGGACCATTCAATTAAAAACATGACTTACCCAGAGAATTTTGTGCAAATTGTCAAATTGGGGACTAAGGAAGAGTGTACAACAGTTTTGACCAACTTTAATTCAAAGGTAAATATCAATTGTCAAGTAGAATTAATTTTTTTCCGTCACTAGTAAAGGCTAGAGGACAAATTATAATGAGACTATTGTGGCAATAATATTATTTATTTTGAACTCGTCATTCATATATTTTAAATTTTTGTACAGAATGAGACAGTCAAAGATTTTCCTGATGTCAAAGTTGAAGTCAAAAAAGTATTATGGGATGCCATCACCGACCGACTTGAATGTCCAACGACACCTCCAGAACTTATTCGTTTATTTTTGACAGCTCTTCGTATATTAAGGTGACAATTGATTGAAACAATGTGGTACAATATAATAATTTTGAAATTAATTTTAATTATGCAATGTGTAAAAAATATAGCCGAGAAAAGTCTACCATTGAGACAGTGGTTGAAGATCGGTTAATTGTAGTTTTACTCAAGATAGCTGGACTAAAAGAGACTATAGATTTTCAGAATTGTAGTCATTCTGGTAAGTAATAAATATATGACATTTTGAATTTTGATTGCAAACTAGAGTTTGAACAATTACCAAAAGAAATTAACTTAATTATTATTACAACTTACAGAAATTTTGGAGAGCTTAAAAGTTATTTTCAACATGATCTACCAAAGTCAAGTACTTCAAGGTAGTACCGTTTTAAAGATTTGTTCGAAATCAATAATATTAAATTTCCTATATAATACAATGAACTTCAAGACGAGCATAATTATAGTAATTATTGAAGCCTACGTTTCTTTGAATAGTATTTGTCATGTATTGCTTCAAGGCCCTTAATGGTCACAATTGCATCCTCTCGTGAACAGGCTGGATGACCACTGCTGAAGAATTCAATCTGTTCCTCCATAATCTCTTCAGCTGAGAGAGTTGATGATGTGGGTGAGACCGGAGGAGTTGGTTTCTTAGAAAATAGATAGTCCGAGGAATAATTCCGTTCCCTACATACAGAATAGGAGATTATTATTATTACTACTGATGAGACAATATACAAAAATGTATAGATATCAAAATTAGACTATAGAGTGACCATAATATAGACATTCACTCACTTTTCAATCCCATTATCTTCCATCCATTTGTTGAGGTTGGCAAGATTGTCCATTGGAGCCAACATGTAGAATGCAGTAGGGGGTCGATAATCTCGATTTTGCATACGATTCTATCAACGCATATTTTGATGAGAAAATTGTTAAACAGACATCTATTACTAAATAATCATAGGACTTACCGCTTCATCAACATTATTGTGTTCTCCAGTCCAATATTTGAAAGAGCCAGATGTGCAAATTAGTAGTTTCTCACAATCATCAACTTCCTTCTTGGTCTCATAAGATGCCACGACATCCACTCGTAGGAACAAAGGGTTACAATCATGACGAGCAAAGTGGAGATTTGCTAAACATAATTTAGTTTTACAATTTAGTGGAGAATAATTTGTTACATGATATATAGAAAGTACACATTTTGCACTTACCATCACTTGGTTTGACATTACTAAAGTTTGAAAATTGTTTTTTGAATTTCTTTATCTCTTCTATTGTCCCTTTCTTCTCATACAAATACTCGTACACTGTAAATTATGATACTTGTTAAACACGTATAAGTACCTATATGAATAATAATAATAATGGTTTGATGTACTTACCATTATCATGTGCCAAAGTACTTCCTCTTCGAAAAAAGAGTATAAAGGAGGCAGTCTCTTCTTCTGACAAAATTCTGACAATTCCATTAAACTTTATTTGCAAAAGTTTTCGTAGAAGGTTGATATTTTGTAGCCGACAAAATATATAGTTGCCCAACGTCGATGTAGCAGCCTCACCAACAAACTTTCCAACATATCTGTAGATCCATGGAACAATAATTTTAATCTTTAACAATACTCAATATTGTAACATGTGTACAGGAAATTACAGTTTATTAGTTTGTTTTGTAGGTATTTAGTATGTGATGCATAAATTTTGTACCGGAATAATCCATGAGCCTTACACGATAGGACGTAGTTAAACTTTCTGCAAAATGTATAAAAAGACAAGAGTAATAATTAGTGAATTATCAAACATTATTATTGCTATGTACAAAAACATGATAACATTATGTATGAGTATTTACTGAATCGAGCTGTCAAATTGCGATTAATTTGGTAGGCAACGTCCTCAAAGACCTTGTGCTCTTTCCTCCCCCCCCCCCCCATATAAATATTTATGGTTGTCTGTCCGGCATTAACCCTCAAAGTCCCCTTTGTTCCCGATGCCTTCTTACCGGGTGGAACAATGAGAACAATATTTGCTGTAGGAATAGTACTATATAATTTACTGGAATATGTTCATGTGTCAATAATAGCTTTGTCATTTAATGATTAGTTAATATTGTAATATTACTTACGTCGCAATGTCCGGGCTTCTTCAAGAGGCTGTTCTTTCCTTGCTCCGATTGACATTTGACCCTGATCTGAATGAAATTTGTCCCAAATTAGACTAGCTTTCTTGACCTCTTCCAATCTTTTTTCATGATAACTGGACATTGTGTACTGTCCGTTACCTAAATGTCTGTCCACGCCTTGTGTGCGGCTCAACTCCTTCAAACATACACAACACCACAATCCTCCCTTTTGACCTTTGTGGAATATCAATTCCCACGATTCAGGGAACGTGGTTAAACAAATATCACACGCAGATGTCATGATAATGACAATAATTCAACCACAATAATTATAAAAAACACAGATAACTATTTTAGGACTCACAAGATTATCGGAAACAAAAGAATTCTAGTCACTGCATGGAGATAGAAACGTGCAAGTCTGTACGTGCCCGACGTTAAAATGTACACACTACAAGATGATTCGCAAACGTTTTGCAAGTCTCAACTTGCACTGTAATACCTAGTTCGCTTTAAAATTCATTATCAATTGTTGGACAAATTTTAACAATAATTTCATTAGGAATAATTTTTTGATTAGTACTTCAAGGTTAGCAAATTTAGTAAATATTTTGGTTAATTGTAGATGTAATAGGAATGACGCCAAAACAAATAGGTTATTAATAATATAAATATAATTATTTTCAAGCCATGTTGATTGAAAGTGGACTCCTGCAAGGTCTTATGGATGCTGTGAGAGAATTCAGGAGTGACTCAAGTGTGGTCCCTGAAGTCAAATATTTTACTATGAGGGTCTTGTTCATGATTACGGCATTAAGTCAACATATTAGGTGACTTTTTTCAACTTTTTTTTTTGCTGTAATGATATAATGCAAAATAATTGAATAATTGAATTAAGTACTTACTTGTTTTGTCAAGCTAATAATGTTTTTTATATTTTTATTGTACACAGTCCAATGGTAAGAGATGAACTGAAAGGTGTGGTGTACGTCACTGATTTTCTTGAGGAACAAACAAAAATAGTTGAACCATATGATGATATGACCACTGACTTGATAAGCGAGTCATTAAAAGTTCTTTATAATATTATCCATGATATTGTACCCAATAAAAATGATGTTAATGCAAAAGTTCCGGATGAAGCAGATTTGAAATATCTTTTGAGAATTTCCCAACTTGTTCGTAAATTTCTTCTTCATCCTAAAATGAGCGAAGAGAAAAAATATGAGCTTGATGGGTAAGGAGTATACTCAACAATTCTGTCGTCCTTAAAATGATACAAAAATTGACTGTAATTAATTCCAAGTTTTTATTTTATAGTCATGCAATTGACATATTGGCTGCCGTCTCTTGTGAGTGTTTCCCCGAGTTAATTCCAAAAGGAGTAGAGTCTCAACCAGAGTTTCAATTAGAAGATCATGACATGACTTCTATTGAGATAATTGCAAATTTTCTTCAGTACCGATTGGACTGTAATGAGGTATTTTACTAGTAATTTACTGAGTGTTCTTGTAAGTCATCCAGACTTTATACGAAAAACATTCATGTCCTGATTTATTTGTTTGCAGAGTACTAGTACACCCACATATTTTCTATCACCTGTTCTTTGTGTGGTTCATCGAATGGTGGCTAGTAGTCGTTTGATTCGAAGATATTTGAAACAAAGAATACTACCACCATTGAAGAAGACGGACATTGTTGCCCGACCCGAAGTGGGAGACACCCTTCGTAAGTAGAGAGGGGAGATAGACAAGCTATATAAACATTAAATATAATATATATACTAGTAATAGAATATAATTTATTGAAACATATATAGTACAGTAAACTTCAGTAAAGAGTAATCATTTCTTGATTCCTTTTGACAGGCAATAAATTGTGTGCTCTTCTCACATCACCTGCTGGAAATATAACAGATATTGTTGCTGGTATTCTATTCATCATTTGTAAAGAAAGTGGTAAGATTTAACTATTCAGTATGATTGAAACATTCTACGTTTTACATGTAGAAATACATACAACAATTTTTATTTTTTATATTTTTTAAATAGTTAAACGGATGATTAAATACACGGGCTATGGAAATGCTGCTGGACTATTAGCTAACAGAGGATTGCTATTAGGAGGGAGAGGAAACAGTCAAGGTAGGTACTGACGGACTTCAGTTATATGAGGTCAAATAAATCAATTTTGAAAACAAAAAAGTAGTTCCTCTGCCATTCATTAATCCTTTAAATTTGTACAACTGTATTAATATTCGCCTTCAACTTAATAATTCTATTCTATGTCAAGAATATTCCTCAGAATCAGAAGAATCAGACACGGAAGAGTACCGAGAAGTTCGTCACCTGTAAGTTATTCCTATGAATAGAAGTATACTCAAATAGTCTTGAGTACTCAAAAATCACATGGAATAATAATACTTGATTAATTAATTAAAGGATCAATGATGTCGAAGGATGGCTTCAGCCCGAACGACCCCATCCATGTGAAGGGATGACAGATGAACAAAAGGAGTATGAAGCGATGAAACTTGTGCAAGGTAAATATTTAAATTGATTGTACTGGTCATAGATTACTTTGTTTTGAGGACATACAATAAAAAGAATTCTTTTTATATGCAAGCCATCGACAAATTACAGCGGAGTAATATAATTCAACCGTGTAGAGTATCGTCAGATGGGACACCTGAACCAATTGAGCATATTTTACAACTTCAACAAGAATGTACTCAACAGTTTCGACCGACTTCAGATTCCGATGAAGATTAAAGATTTTTATCTTCGTCATTATTTCAGGTTATTGTGCCAAAACCATTTAAATATGATATTGTTTAGTTTTGAAGAGGTTCCATGTATGTTCTACATGTTGGTTCGTTGTAATGATGACTATGATTACGTCAGAGTTGTTATACGTCAAAATTATTTCATGTTTTACATAAATGTTAACATGTTTTAGAGAGTCAATTTTAACCCTTTATATATACATGTAAATTATACTGGATATAATATTATTCATACTACATAATATAATAGGTAATACACTGCTCCAACTTGCCTTACCTACATACCTTGAAATTAAATAACAAACGTAAATCAGTATATCATGGCACTACAGTTGGGTCAACTGTCATTAGATCCAACATTAGTATCCTTATGCTAAAAAATATTTTTCTGTGATTTAAGCTGAAAATAGTATTTCTTTACTTTTTTTTTTAAAAAAAAACCTTTACATACTCTATCAGTGTCTCACTACAAGACCACAACTAATTTAATTATGATCTCAACCTGTTTTATTTTTTACCACTTTGAGTAAACTGAAGGCAATGATAATAATATGATGATTTTTCTCAACGTCTTATGGGTGTTGCATTTCAATTATAGTAAAATTACATCAAATTTAAGTAGTTAACTTGAGTTATTTTCACAGTACTTTTGAGTATAACAATAATGTTCCCTACTATTAAATGAATATTAGTATAGCAAGTGTTAGTCGGTGTAAAGTTATTTTCAATTCTTTTAGGGCAACAATTGATGCTATAAGAATGAACTTCTGCATTGTAAGTTGTAGTTTGACTCAATTTCTTGGACAGATTCAAAAGTTTCCACAAGTAATATTAGAAAGAAATTATATTGGTCGATGCTAGTTGTCTAACATGTGTATTACAAGAAAGAACGAGAAAAAAAGCTACTTGAAATAAAAAAGTGAATTGATATCAACTACATATGTACCAAAAGAGACTGATTGTTTTTCTGGCTATTATTTTATGACTGTGCACTACATATATTTTACAGATACAGATAGTAGCAATTTTTATAAGTCAAAAGTCATAATTTTGTCAGATTTTTTAAAGACTACTATGTCAACTTCAAAGGTATATTATTATTATTCTATAGTTTGGAACAACAACAAATAATGCGTTTAATTAAAGAAATTTTATATATTAATATTTACTCTTGTTCTAATCATCTTCAATGGGAACTACGAGTTTTGGATGAGGTGCTGGGGGAAATTCACCCACTTCTTCCATATAGTAATTAAAGTTACGAAAAGGTTTAAGTTCAAATTCAATACGATCTTCAAGAGCAATAGGCGTAATTCCTAAATCTTCTAATGTTGGATTTCCTGTCAACACGTCCGTTGTCACTTCCTTTACAAGAAAAAGACAACAATAATTAGACATTGAAAAATGGAATATTACGTATTATTTTGAAATATAGCATTGTAAAATATTGTAGACATTAATATTGTAGACATAAAATTTAACACGACATTATACTTACCCTTTCCATTCTTTCCCATGTACAGAAGCCCAAGGGCCATCTTGGACTATGTGTAGTAAGTGAAGTAAACGCTCTCATTCGAAAATCGTATTTCAAATCACGAATCCTATAATGCGGCGAATATTTAGGAATAGTACGCCGTAGTACCGTAAAGATATAATTAACGAGATCCGGAAGGTGGTATCGATGAGGACTAGAGATAAGAAAAATATCAGTGTCAAATTTAGTAAGAAACGAAAACTGTACACAATTAATTATATAAATACGAATACACATATTTAACAAATGATCACAAGTATTTATACGCACCCAACAATGTCGTATGTTTTTCCCATCGTGTCAGGATCTTTTATAGCGTTCACTATACACAAAAAATTGGAAGAAATGTTACACATGTATTAACTTGCTGCACACTGCCCATATAAATTAACATTTTAAAATAATCATGAATAATTTGACATTTTCTAACAGTTTACATTCGGTTTTTACGATACATCTAAATTAGATGATCTAATTAAACTACCGTAGTAGTAGACACTTACTGACTGCTTGAGCGACATCACCAGAATAAACTGGCTGTTTTTCAACTCCTTCTCCTTTTCCCCAAATAGAAACTGCTTGGTATGTTCTTCGCCAAAAGGTAGAGTAAAAATGAAGAAAACGGTCAGCTTGACCCCAAATGTCTGATGGTCGCAAGATGGTGACATCGGGAAATTGTTCTTTAACTGCCATTTCACCTCTCCATTTTGTAGCATAAAACTTTGACCCTTCTTTCAAAATGATGGGCTGAGTTTGAAAAAAAAAAGTTTGCATGATCACCAATAAGTTTACACTTCAAAAAGACAAATGTTTCATTGAAATGTTTTACTCACTTTTGGATGTTCAGTTGCATTCAATGCAGAAAAATGAATGAGACGTTTTACACCGCATTCCCTAGCCAGCCTTGCAATTCTACGAGCCCCAGCCACGTGCACCTCGTCCAAAGAAAAGTTTTTTGTATCCCATTCTCGTGCAACCAAGTTGATAACAACATTTGAACGATACATGGCCTGTGAGGAAAAAATGAAATTCATAAATGAAATAATAATAAAGTTGAATATGCCACTTGTTTAAACTACATTTATAAACGAGTAAAAGTACTGTGTTTACAAACTGACTTTTCTAACAGACTCTTCATCTTTCAGATGATACGGGAAAAATAAGACTTGACCCAAATCACCGCATAGCTTTAGGTCGATAACATCGTAGCTGGTTCCTTTGTATGGTACTATAATCTAGTGACAAGTATAATTTATAAGATTGTGTACATACATTTTAAAATTAAAATTCATCAAATGTCGAGTATAATTATTATAAGTCATAATATGGTCTTACTTGTGTTCCGGCCTTTCCCAATTTATTGCAAATTCTACCACCAGTTAAGCCCGTGGCTCCAAAAACTGTTGCAATCATTCCATTGAATGAAGATCTTCCTCCGGTACCACGTTTCAAGGCTGTTTAGATTATTGAATAAAGAAATAAGATTTCCATGTTATTATTCAATCATGTCTCAAGTAATAATTAAAATATGTAAATATGATTTTTACCTGAGAGGTTCGGGTCAAACAACGGATTTTTACTGGTTTCAGCTGTTGTATTTCGATTTTCTGTCGTTGATAATTTGCTTGCCAAAATAAAAGGTCGGTGGACTCCATGACTTTCTTAATAAACCACAAAAGGTTACAAACTATAAATTATAGTTAAGTCAAATGAATGATTATTTTAACTTGTACAAAATACATTCGGGTGCAACGACAATATGTACATTAGAAACTACGTTAGACAACAATTAAATATAGAAACAATAAATGATTATAAATACTTGTTTTTAGCAGACTTCTAGAAGATAAAACCGAAGCCATTTTAATTATACCAATTTTAATAGAGGCTCCAGATTTACTCCAATTATAGCTCGATTACTCCAACTTGAAGAATTTGAACACTTTTATTTTTGTGTTTTTTTGAAAAATCATTGAAAACCCATTCAAAGTGCGCTAAGCACAAAGATAAATTAGAAAAATTAAATTATTATGGTGCTGTATAGTTTTTTAAATACTGGACGTCAGATTTAGTACTATTATATAAATATTTGCTGAATTGAAAGTTTAAGTTAAAGAGTATGAATTTTATAATTTAGTTTGCAACATCTTGGTCAATGTACTCCTACGTAATTAGAATTCAATCCAGTAGTCAGAAGAGTAGCAGAGTGACTTTGACGAAAATCACTGGAGAGAAGAATAAATTTATTGTGAGCGATGGGTGATAATGGGGGACCAATATCACCGACTGAAAAGCAATTTTTAGAAGATTTAGAGAAAGCCAAACGTTTATCATTGGATGAGTTTGAAAGAGAGAAAAAGAAATGGTCCGGAAAACCATCAACAAGTTTTTTTAAGAAGAAACGAACGTCTTCTCCTGTCCTTTCTCGTGGTACAAATTTTATTTATTTATTATGAACATATTTTTTATATTTACATTTTGATCAAGTACATATAACTTGAATCCCAATATTCCTTTCTTTTTCCCCACCTTACAAAAACAGTTTTCAATGAAAACTTTTCATAGACTTTCTCTTTAAATAATTCTGTCTTAAAAATTGAACTTTCTCCTTTTTTATGATAGATGATAGCTCCCGAAATTTGAACATAACACCCCGACCGAGACCATTCGCTAGGGCTGTATCAACAAATTCAAATAGTTCATCAATTTTATCAACAAGTGTAACGGGGAAAGTAATTCAAAGGAGTCAACAACAGGAACCAGATCAATCTCCAGTCTCAATTGATCCACCTCCGGAAGGTTTAGGACTAAGAAGGAATCGTAGTTTGCCATATAGGTATCGGAACCCCAGTTTTAATAATGGTAGTCGGGATGAGATGGATGATACTTTGGAATCATGTCACAATGACTCAACACCATCCGCAACAAAAGCAGAGTTGGATACTTTTTCACCTTCATGTGATGATCTCATTCTTTTTTCTAGTCCTAAAGTAACTCCAAAGTTTCCTCTATTGGGTTTTAAGAATCCAAATTTCTGTGATATACCATCTTCGTCTACTATTACTTCGCCTCCTACCAATAATGGCTCTAATTCTTTTACATCAACATCCTCTTACTACGCTTCAAATTGTAGTGGTACATTTTCCCCAACGACTCATTCCATTGGTTTCGGTCCAATGAACACTTTGGCAAATTTCCCCTTAACACCTCCACCGAGTTATGGAAAGCCTCCTTTTACTCCAATGGAACATCATAATGCACAATTGAGTCGACAGGGAATGGCCAATCTAACTATGAATGGAATGTTATTTCCCTCTTCATCTTCTCCAGCAATGACATTAGCATCATCAACGAATGGGTCATCATCACCATCATTTGGATTCATTAATTCTAATAATCCAAATCCTACAATCATTCCACCAATTTTTCCTTCATCATCTTCATCATCGACTACCAGTAGTAGAAGTAAAAGTATGTACTCGCAATTATCAGAGCAAATGAAAGCCATGACATTAAGAGACGATTTGATTGACTTGGGACAGGATGGGTCAAATCTTTTAGAATATTTTGATCCTTTAGTTATTAAAGAAAAATTAAAGTATGCTGCCAGTACGAATACGTCCATTACTACTAAAGACAATATTAATAATAGTATAGAAGTCAAGAAGCAGAGAGACAAGCAATCACAAGGAAGAGAAACATCAGTCGTACCAACAACAACATCATCCAACTACACACAACTTAAATCACATAGCCCAACAACAATCAAATCTGAAATATATGAGTCAACTTCTGGAATGTCCGTTGCATCAACTGCTACTAGCTCCTTTTCATTCCGTTTAGGTCCACCATCTTTATCATTATATCCAAGTCTACAAGAGTTTCAATCTGAACCATCAACCCTGTACGGCACTCTTCCAGATCATAATAAAGAAAATTATGATAGAGATAATGGATCAAGCTTATATGATGTATACAACCCATTAGAATATTTATATACAGTTTCTTGTTCTTCTCCTTCCGCCTCATCAACTTATGAGTCAGTTTTTTCGCCACAATCTGAAACACCAGGCTCTACAATTCCTCGTCCGATTGGATTTTCTCATTTTTTTGAAAATCAACAACCAACTGCCTCTACTGCAAAGACTGAACCACCAGCTTTGCCACCCAGAAACGTTGAAGTGTCTTCTCCAGCAGAAGATTCTTCCTCTGTTATTCTTAAGCCTTCCGTGCGGCTTATGACTCGTTCTAAAGAGAAGGTACTTTGTCTATACTTACATTCAGATTTTACTAATTTTTTTTGCGTAGACTAGAGTACATAATTTTTATAAAGTTTTGTGGTTATCTTAACTTTTTGATTGTGTTGCTGAAAAAATGATTAGGTATAGTTTATGCTTAGGAAACAATGGCAATTTAAGCAGCTCTAATTATTTTGATGTATTGTTTACAAACGTATATAACTTGATAATCGCATGTCTTATTCTAGGATTACCCTGACGTGTTGTACTACATAATGTAGTACAACATTATTTCAGTCTTTTATAGACTATTTTTTTCTTATGAATATAAAGATTGAAAATGTTTGCATATTTTGCTATTGATTTTTTAGCGTTATGGCCTATATGAAAATATTGTGAGTGTGAAGCACAAAGCATCCACTGACAGTGAGCTTCAGGCGTTTATAGATATGGTTCGGGAATTGAGATGTACGTAACAATAATTTTACGGTTTTTTTTGTACAACTAATCTACAGGATATTAATTATTATTAAGTTCTATCAGTAATTTTATGTTTCATGTAACTTTGTTTTCATGTATAGTCTCGAATCGTCATGTGGACTCCACAACAAATGTAGGGTTTATACGTAGCCCAACGTTAGAGACTAAATGTCTCGAATCTGCTTTAAGTCTCAAAGTTATAGTCTGGGATGAAGAAATGAAGAAAGAGGCTGTCACATTTACTTGTGATGGTAAAATTCATGGCTTTAATACAATTATTAAATTTTATACAACTTTTACCACTTTAATAATGATTTTATTTTTTTTATCATAGTGTCAACGACCGTGGACATGATTGTAGACCAAAGTCTGATTGATTTAGAGATAGTAGGAGGATCAGGAAGGGATTATATGCTTCGTGTTAAAGGACTGAATGAATACATGAGCTCTGAAGTACCTTTGGCAAACTATCGATACGTCCAAGGTACATGAATATACATGAACGATCTTCTCTTTACCTTATTTAAAATTGTTATGTATACTTAAAAATATTTTTAAAAATCAGGATATTCATTTGTGTACTTTTTTGAATTGCAGAATGTATTAAACTAGACCAAGATATTCAATTAGTTTTAGTCTCAAAAGTATCTATGGAGAAGAGTAGTTGGGCAAGAACTGTGAGTAAAGCTTTTTAATTTTAACCTTAAAATATAAGTCCATGTTTTTCTTATTAACAAATTTTTCAATTTATTTATTCAAGCCTCGTGATGATGCCGCTTCTGTCTCTATTACTATCGATGAAATTCTGCCTCAAACTCACTCAAAGACAATTACCTATAAAGACATTTCCATACCTATCGGTTCGTTTTTAACTTTATTTAAAAAAATATGACTTGATTGAAATCTACATGTAATTTTTATTGAATTTCATTAGAGGTAATAGATAAGGAGTCAGAACGTCTCAAGGAAAAATTGGCTGCCAGTGGTCGTCAATCAATTCAAAAAGATGTGACGTCCTTTCAGCTCAATTCTGCATCCTTAATGCAACCTGTAAAAGCGGTATGTGTTCTGCTTGGTGAAGTTCAGACTGTCGAAATTGTTGAGATTTTGGATATTTTTACTTCTGCCTGCAATGATTGGAATTCTAAAATCAAAACTCTGTCACCAACTATGGACTCGGGTGAGACGGGCAGACGAACGAAAATTGTAAGCGATTGTAACAGCCGTCTATCTTTGGTGGAAATTGTGCCTCGAAATAGTCTCAATAATTCTATTTTTGATGAAGAGCTCAAAGACAAAGTTATTAGTTCATTAGATCGCCTCGAAGACTCTGTTCGACAATTAGTAGAAATGTAAGTATGAAAAATTAGTTCTTATTTTGTTTGGAAATGATTATTTATAATCATAAGCAAATCATTGATAACTGTAAATGGTTCTTTACTTCCGTTTTTCTAGGTATTCAAAATCTTTTCCTGTAAGCTTTAGAATGAAAGAACCTGAAAGTGTACGTACTGGATGGAATAATAGTAAGAGCATGCATATTTTTTTGTCACTATTACATGTAACTTGACAAAAATTGAGTCATTATATACGTAAAACATATTTTTCTTTCAGATTATAAACCAATGTCTGATATGATTGAATCCTTTTTAATTCGCATTGGAGCTGTTCATCGTCCACCGTCAAAAGTATAATATTCGTTCTATAATATAATAATACGACAGTATAGTTGAACATTGACTTACTGGAACTATTCTTTCCAATTTTGTAAATTTAGTGGCTTGCGACGTACACTGACTATTTCCTCTCGGCTGAAGTGTACCACGGAGCACGTTGGATGGGCAAGGTGAACACAGGAGTCGTTAAAGTGACGAAAAGTGACACGAATATATTTTTCAATACTCTCGTCATTAACTCTTGGATTAATTTTGACCATCTACCTGTGTGCATTCTTCCACGGTAATTTAAGTAGAACAATAATAAATGCATCTCTATGCATTCCTAGTTAGTATCTCTGGTTGGATTTATTCCACTTTATAAATACTCTTTAGAAACTACCAATTCTATTCATAGTCTGTATTTCTTAAAAATGTGTTTAATTTTTTAGGGAATCCAGAGTCGTGTTTTCTTTATTTGGTAGAAAACCGAGTGAAGATAGCAATAGCGGAAATTTCGATACTGAAGAGTTAGGATGGGCAAGTATGCAGTGTTTTAATTTCAAAGGGTAAGCACCTCATGTTATTAAAAGAAATTAATAAATTAATTTAGTTGAAACACTATGTAATAAGTAATGCATTTTTTTGATAATAGTATGCTGGCACAAGGCAATTACTTACTACCATTCTGGCCTGTCGGACTCGTTCAGAAGCGTTTAGGACCAGCTCCAGATTCTTCATTTTCGTCAGATAAAAATTCGCCATTGCTAAGTAAGTTTTTGAAATATATTTGTCTTAGCACATAGAACTGGAAACTTTTTTTTGTGGATAATTTTAAAAAAAGATTGACTAATCTCTTATTGGTATATTTTTTTGATGTAGCGATTGCATTCACGGACTTTGGATATGAGGTAATGCTTATACTGCCTTCTATAGATAATAGTAAAATGACGTATAATTTCGTATAAACAGTAATAGGTAGTAACAATGTGTATTACACACAAAGTTTTTATAATGCAAACTTGAATACATTAATTATGCTATAGTTGCCTTTCCCTGAAGTACCATCCACTCTTTTGTCGCCTCGCGATTATAATAGGTGAGTAATGATAGAATGTCAGATAATTACTTTGAATAATTAATTTGACACACAAAAATTAATGTTTGATTTTGCTTTCAGTTTGGACCCTGGAACTCAAGTACTACTAAAAGAGATATTTGAACACAGTCCCTTTACCAAATTTCCAGCTGAAGCTCGAGAAGTTCTTTGGGAAAAACGTAAAAAAAATTTAGCTTTAAATTTTGTTTGAGAATGAGTGTACCTTCATAAGTATACTTAACATGTTTTTGTTGTTGCTTAATTTTCTTCATCATAGGTCACTACCTTCATGATTTCCCTAGTGCTTTACCAAAAGTCTTGTTGGCTGCACAATTGTGGGATTGGGCTAGTCTAGCTGAATTACACGCAATGCTACATTGTTGGAAGCCACTAGAACCCATTGAAGCACTCGCCTTGCTACTTCCGTGGTATAATAAATACTAATAAATAAACAGTATTTAGAATTGCCTACGTTGTTGATGATGACAATATTTGTGTATATTTAGCTTCCCGGATGCAAAGGTTCGAGACCAAGGAATAGAATGGGTTTCTAAAATGTCAGATGAAGAACTTATTAACTTGTTACCTCAGCTTTTGGAAGCTCTAGCCTTTGAAACTTTTGATTTTTCACCGCTGGCCCGTTTTATTTTGAAGAAAGCATTGGTAATTAATTTTTTATACGTGTACTTTAATTGGAATTTATCTAAAAGTATTGAGGGTGAGCATTTGTTTGTATTTTAGGTTTGTTTAAAAATATCACATTACCTGTTTTGGCTCATTGTGTCAGAAGTTGGACTGGGAAAATGGGCTTCAGAGAGTACTTCAGATCCCATCATATCAAAAATTCCTTTACCATCAACAGAATATATTTATGATCCGAAAAGAAGACGTCTTGAATTAATGTTTAACTCTTTAATGGTAATTTCTGGAGCCAAGTGGAGACAAGCCCTCATATCACAGTACAGACTAATGGAGGTATTGTTATTGCATTTCTATCAAATGAATGCCTTTTTTTATCTTTAATTAAATCTTTTATTATTTTTATTAAAAGTTTCATCATATTATTTATTTGGATGTTTTTATAGGGTTTTTATGATGTCGCGTGTGCCGTACGCAATGCACCGGGTTCTTCTCGACAAGGTGTCTTAATGCAAGAGATGAACAAAGTGCAAATGCATGCTTTGAACTCGGGAGAGTCTATTCCTTTACCATTGTCACCATCTTATGATGTTAAAGCGATCGATGTTAAGGCATGTTCCTTTTTCAACTCGGCTTCAGTGCCACTTAAGGTTGCTTTTGTTAATGGACTGTCCGAAAAGGGAATTATAAACACACTGTATAAGGTATATATAAAATTATAAAGTCCCAAAAATGTATTTAAAACAATCACTGAAAAATGTATACCTTAGATCACATCTTTATAATAAATGTATTGTATATTCATAGGTGGGAGATGATTTGAGGCAGGATATGTTGACCATTCAAATTATTCGTGTCGTAGAAAAATGGTGGCTGCAGGCAGGACTCGAGGTAGATTAGTTTCCATTTATTAATTATACCATAATACCTTACCTTATTTACAATGACGTTAAATACGAGGGGAGATCAAAAAGTAATGATTATGATTTTTTATCTCCGTTCCTTGTAAACCGATCACCAAGATATTT
>JAQIVZ010001595.1:0-30233 GCA_034700945.1 Arrhopalites spinosus
GAGTTGGGTTTCTACCGGAAATTGATTTCCCATCGACCCCACTTGCGGCTTTATTTCGACCGAATTCGGGAGTTGGAATGTTTCAGAAAGGCGACGATGAACTCAGCCAAGTATCCCGGGTACTGGTGGCTTGTCCTCATCCCCCTTGGCACCATCGTCGGTTTTGCCGTCTGGGGTCTCCTTGAGGACGGACCCTCTCCCATTCTCTCTCACTGGGGGTCTGGCTTCTCCCCCGATGACGTCACCAACAGCCCTTGACCTCCTCCCTCACAAAATAATTCTCCATTAAATTCTCCATCCATTTATTCCTACACCAGCACTCGACATTCTCAACTAAATTGATCAAATTCTTTTTTCGAATAAAAAAATTGTAAAAAAAATTAATCATGATCCAAACTAATTGTACTTTTTATTTTAAAAAAACTTTTTTAACATATTTGAAATGACATGTAAAAAATAAAAAGGTCACTTGGTTCCTTGTGGGGTCGAAGTAGAAGACGGAAGACAAACAAAATTGTCAATCCACATTGATCTCTGTAAGGCTTGATCTGACTTTGATGGTTTTTTCTTTGGTTGAAATTCATCATCCCAAAAATGATGTTCATTTCCAAAAATGGTACTACGATTAACTAATTGTGATTCCGATGTGGAGTCATGACTCCCATCAAAACTGAGTTCAGAATTAGTTAGAGTTGGTGGAGAATGAATTAAATTTTGAGAATTAATTTGTTGCATAATTTTAAATACATTTCTATCATTATCCTCATCATCATCATCACTCGTCAATTCATGATTAGAGTCACCACGATCTAATTGTAATGATTTTTGTGAAAAAATGTCACAAGTATTGTTTGAAAAATGTTCTTGAACTTGGTCTTGTAGTCGAAGTGCTGACTGATAAATTTTTTCGGCTGCATTTGTTTTAGGTGTGTCATTAGCAAGACTTTTAATTAATTCAGGGAATTGAAATAAATCACAAATTGTTTCTTCATCTTTAGTTGATGATGATGGGGTTGTTTCAGTATTTAATTCTGTTTGTTGACCTTCATCCTTCATCTCTTGATTTGATTTTGATCTCGATCTTGATCTTGATTGACATTGAACCGATGTAGATTTTGAATGAGAAATTCTTGTAGGTTTTTCGAGTTTGGATATTGTTGAAGAAAATTGAATATTATAAGAAGAATGTGTGTTCGGAACAGTATCCTTTTTTGGAATGAATTCTGATGAAGTTTGATTGTGATTAATGGCGTTGTCTTGATCTTGGTGATGAATATCATTAAATTTAACTCCTTGACAAATCATGGACATTGGGATTGGTGGTTCGTCTTTTATTCTACGAATTAAATTTAATCGTGGTGAGGTTTGATTGTCATTTTCAATCTTTTTGGGGGATGGAGGATGATCCGTCTGGAAAATGATGATTAAATATTAAAAATAATAATTAAATATAATATTTAAATATTTTTTACTTGTGATGATTTATCTTTTGGACGTCTATTTTCAAGTTGTTTCATAAATTTCATGGCATCGGCCATTTCTTGACGGTAGGAAGTCTGCAAGAATAATTAAAAATTTAAATTAATAAAATGGGCAGTTAGTTTGATGATGATGATAAAAATATTAAAAATTTTTACATTTGTGTCAAAAGAAGAAACTGAAGCCCAAGATGGTAATTTAACTTGATCATCATCATCATGATTATTATGACGATGTGAATCTTGTAAATTAATTAATTGTTTTGTTAATAAATTAATTTTATGATTTTGTAATTCATTAGTTAATTGTAAACTCTTTTCAAATGGTAAATGAGATTTATTGTTGTTGTTGTTGTTGTTGTCATCATCTTGTTGTATTTTATGAATAACTTGATTAAATTTTGGTGTTCTGCCCATAGCCACAATTTTTGAAGTAGTATCACGATAATTAACTAAATTATTTAAAACTTGATTATCTTCCTTCTTATTCTCAAAATGGATTGTGGACTCGGTGTCCAAACTACGAACAACTTTATTTGAATTTGTGATGGATCCTCCATAAATTTTTGAGAGGTGGAGGTAATCTTTTGATTGTTTTTGTTTAAAATTTTGTAAAAATTGAGCTACCTGTAAATATAAATAAAAAGTTAAATAATATTTAAATGGAATATTTAATAAGTTAACAACATTTTATTTTAATTACATTCGGCAATTTTTTTCCCCCAGATTGATTTAAAGTTCCCGCTGTGGATTGTGGTGGTTCTGTTAATTGTTTTGATTGTAATTCCAAATTATCTTTTGTTTCTTGTGGAGGTGGAGGAGGCTAAAATAAATGATGATAAAAATGCGAAAATTAAAATTAAAAAAATTAAACAAAGTAATTTTTTATGTTTTTAATTTTTTTAATTTACCAAATTCTTGTTCCTCATTTCCCTTCGATCTCTAACTTCTTTAATAACATTTTCAGGATAGTCACGTGGACAGTCACCTGGGAGTGGAGTGTATTTATGACAATCTCTTGAATTTGACCCGGGAGGTCGTCGTGTCACGGACACTGGGAATCCACACCAACAACCAAAACAAAAATTTATCATCACACAAATGGCCAGGATGAAGACACAAGTGAGGAGAATGGCCTACAAAAATATTAAAATTTAAATCGAGGTCAATTTCAGCGTCAAAATTTTTTTCTTTTTACTTACAATCCCAAGTTTGGTCAAGGTCAATCCATAAGCTGCAGCAAATGACTCGACACTTGACACTTTTGACCCTTCATCTGAATGATCATCATCAGCTGATCTGCTTTTGATGAGAGAGACGTGGGAAGATTTGTTGACACATTTGTTTGTTTTTAAATCCAAAACCTAATTAAATAAATAACAATTTAAAATAGTTGAAAATTAAAAATTAATATTATTTTAAAAATAATTATTGCACAATTAAATTTATTTATTTAATTACCATAACCGGATGTTGTTCATGACGTTTCAATTCAATTAAATTAATTTCTCCCTCATTTTCTTCGGGGTCATGTTGACATGTTTGTGTGGGTTCACAAATTTGTTTATCCGGATTAAAATAACTTCGAAAACCCGTGTATTTTGCGATGCAGTCAATCGGTTCACAATTTTTTAACGGATCTTGATCCAAAGACTCACAGGTGACCCCTGGCCCGTTTCCTACAAAATAATTTAATATTTAATTTAATTTTAATTAACAATTTAAATTAATTACCATTTGGAACAGACAACTGATTGACCCTTGTGTCAAAAGGGATAGAAAATGGTGGGATGTTGTCCACATGATGAATATTAAAAGTACAAATTCCTTTCCGGTTCAAAATATGCTAGAGGTCAAAAAAAAATTTAATTAATTATTTTTTAAATTGTAGTTTAGTCTCTTCTTGTCAATTAAAATTAATTAATTAACCTTATTGAGAAAAAAAGCAGTCAACGTACAAGTTTGATTTGGATGAAGATGAAAGGCCAGTCCACTGTGGATTTTCATGGACTTGAATAGGTTTACAATTAATTTTAATTAGATTGTTATTATGGTTTAAAATTGTAATTTATACTAACTTATCTTACTTGACAATCCCAGTCTGAATTATTTTCCAAGTCAATTAAAGATAATGATGATTCATCATTATCATTTTTATTTAATGATTTTATTTGACAACACAACATCATTTTTAATCTTATTTGCGAACCAGTTAAATCCTTTTGATTACTAATGATGGTGGCATCTAATTAAATTGCAAATTATATTTAATTAATATTTAAAGGGGGTGAATTTTAATTAATTATAACTTACAAAATGTTAAAGCCATGGAATTGGTCAAGTAGGGTTTCATTCCTCTGTCTTTTAGTACAAAATTTCCTATTGTTTTTTGAATTGTGATTAAAATTATTAAAATATTTATGTAATTCATATTTGGGATTCATCTATTTTTTAATTATCATCGTAGTTAAATATTTCATTTAGTTTTGTTTGTCACTCATTCAAAAATCTTTTTTTTTCAATTCAATCAACTTTACCTGTACACAGGTGGACACTTTTTTTAGTTTTTTTGTTGACTCATTTTGCTAATTTGTTGTGTTGTGGGATATCCATGTCAACCTGTAATTTGTAAATATTTGTCAACGACCCCATTACGAGGTCATTGACATGAATGACCCTGCGTGGCTCAAATTGACATTATTTTTACATCAGATATAGATGATTTGATGCATTTTCTAGAAACTGTCGACTTTTTTTTATAAATGCCACAAAATGCACGGGACTGTGCAGCACAGTCTCTTCGTTGACCTCCCAGTAAACTTGTTTTGTTTTGAACTGACCCGTGCATAGAATATGACTATGTCCACTATTTCCGGTCCAAAAATGACCCAGCTACCTGGGTCAATTCTCTTGAATTTCTTGTATTTGTTGTCATGGAGTTCCCCAAACAAGCCTCTTGATTTTTCACACTTGGATTCTACGCGCGCACGCGTGCGCGGCTGGTCCTCGTTGGCCAAACCGGAAGTGACCTTTATTGGTCTTGAAATTTTGCCGTAAATTGGTCAAATTCTTGAATACAAAATGAGGATGGCGGGAATTGTATCAAAATCCCTAATTATTTTGACCCTCCTCATATCCTCCATGACCGTAAGGTCAAGTAAAAATGAATTTGACCCAGAAAACACGGACGAAAGAGATGACGAGACAAGTGGAGATGAAGATGAAGATCTAGAAAGAGATGCCCAAACTGACAAGAATCTCACATCAAATTGTCAATTTGTCCACGAATTCCAAGCTGACTCTGGTCCCATTGCTTTGTGTGCCCACACAAAACGTAAGTTCAATTCATCATAATTAACAAATTAAATGACAATTAAAAATTATTGAACTTGAAACTTACAGAAGTATTTCTCTCCTTTGATTCTTACGATCTCGATGATATTTATCCCCCATGGTCCTATCGTGGACTTTACGGTATATTTGTGGTATTGACACAAAATTAAAATTAATTTGATGATAATTAATAATTAAGTAATATTTAAATGTCTGTAGGCCCCAACGAATGGCATACAATTGACATAAAACTTTTCAATGGAGAATTTTCTGTGGGGTCCGCGTCTTTACAACAACAATATTTTATATTTCGCGGTACTTCAAAATTAATTAATTAAAATGAAAATAATTTTAAAAATAATAATTTTTAATTTAATTAGACACAACTCCTCATTCACTCGTGACTTTACCCAAAAGAACAATAAAACCAACCACAACAACCACGACCACTACAACAACAACAACTGCAGAGCCATCAACAATAAGTACAACAACAATCACGACTACCACAACAACCCAAAAAACAACCCCCAAAAAGAAACCACCCAGGAAACCAAGACCCACACGGAAAAAATCGGTAAAGACTGTTGTCGACAACAAAAAAAATAATCTGAAACCAACCGAAGACCCCGATTCGGAACAAGACCCTTCAGGAAGATCAATGGATGAAGAATCTGATCTGGAAGATACTTCTTCAACAATAAAAGACAATCGTTCTTCAACATCTTCTCCGAATCGTCCCCTTCGAAGATTTCAACGAGCTGCTTTTGGATCCAAATCGGAAAATGACAACAGTTTTATTGAAACATTTCATCGAGCTGCTTTCGAAACAGAATTCACATCGGAATTAGAATCAGAATCGGAATTGGAATCGGAAAATCGAGCTCTCCCAAGTTTACATCGAGCTGCTTTCGAATCAGAATTAAACACTCTACCACTTCGACATTTTCATCGAGCTGCCTTCGAATCGAGATCAGCTGAAAATAACTCTACGGAAGGTGAAGGGTCACAGGACAATGGAACATTTTCGGGGGGGACAGATATAGATGGCGCCAAATCTGTAAAAGTTGAGTATTATGGACCCATCCCGTCGTTCATGAGATTTAATAATTTATTAAAACAAAATTTATGTGATGGACCCTTACCAAGTCCCATTAATATTCAGACAAAAAATACAAAACTTTTGGACTCCTTAACAGAATTTGAGTACATGAATATTGATAGTGAGTATGCTGTTCGAATGTATTTTCCAGAAGATGGAACCAATTTGTGTAATTATTAAATTACTTGAAATAAAATTTAAATTTAATTATAATTAACTTTTTTTAGTGACTGTTCGAGTTGAGAATGCATGGGGTCCACAAAAAGCTCCGTGCATCTCTAAAGGAAGTATCATCGGTCCTGATTTGTGTTTTGATCGTTTATTCATTCGTTATGGAATGGACCCATCTAGTGGTTCGGAACATAGTTTGGATGGGAAAAGGTAGAAATATTTAAATTTGTAATTAAAATTATGTAATTATATTTTATTTAATTATAATTATTTTCGAATGGCTAGTTTCTCAATGGAATTTCAATTCATGTTTACCAAGCAAGACTCAAAAAGAAGACAATTAAAAGAATTTTTCTACGCTCGGTTACTCGAGTACCTCGATGTGGATCCTTCAGCTAAAAAAAATAAACGTGGAAAACAAGTTCGAGCTTTGTCTGTTTTTGTGAATGTCGATGATGTACGTTTTTAATTACAATAATAATTAATTAACATTAAAATAATTTTGATATTTAGAAAGGTAAATCGGACCCGAATATGCGAATTTTGGCGGAATTAGCCCGCCTATTTTGGAGACCGGGAGTGGATAAAAGTATTCGTAGTTATGGAACAGTGAGAAGAGTATTTAAATTTAATTCATTTTTTCCAAATTCAATTTACTACACTTATCGGGGATCCCTCACTTTCCCGCCATGTTTTCCTGATCTTGATTGGGCCATTTTTGAAAAACCCATCACCATCTCGAGGAGTGATGTATGATCAAGCGAAATAGATTTTAGTAAAAAAATTAATTTTTAAATTAATTAATTTTTGGTAATTACAGTATGAAGCATTTTTATTCATTCCAAGTGAATTTGACGAGACGGGCTACGTAGCAGGAAATATTCGACCGATGGATTCGATTTATGTCGAAATGGAGGATCGAAAAATAAACAAAGATGAAGGCTCAAGAGCCCAAGTTGCGAGTAAGAGACGAAATCGTGATGTGTACAAAAGTCTACAGCCCAAGGATAAATCCAAGGAACAACAATACGATTATTATGAGGACGAGAGCTGTGCTGTCTCATTAAGATTATTTAATTATCAATTATATTTTATTTTTGTCCTAATTAGCTTTTTAATCTCCAGTTTTTTATTTTAATGTCACTTATTATAAGTATTCAATTTTTATTTATTGAGTCAATTAAATTTTGGAAATTAGTATTTAATTTTAATTATTTCAAAAGTGCCCTTTAAATTATATTTTGAAGCCAGACGCCAGCCATTTTAATTGAGAAATAAATTTTAATTAGCAATCATTGTTAATTAATTTCTTTTTTGAATTTTTGTCTTTATTTCAAGTTTATTACTTTTTTGGGAAAATAATTTTTTGATGAATTTGACAATTTAAATGATGGGAATAATTTTTAATTACAATTTAGTCATCACGAACAAAACCAAAGGGCCATGGCCAACGTCCAAAATTTCTTTGGTAGCCTTTGTGACTGTAGCCATATTTAATTGGTTTGTCATAATTTGACTCTATTTCCCACTTAACTGGACTTGGTTTCCCGTATGAACTAGACGTCTCCCATTTGACCCCTGGGTCACTTCCACTTCCAGCCCCATAACTTTCTGAGGGTGGGCTGTTCCATTTGTCATCTTGACTTGTGTCTGTATCCGCCCATTCCCATTGATTTTTTGTCGAGGCTTCGCCATCTTGGGAATATTTTACTGGAGCATCTGCATCCACTCCAAATCTTGTCACGACTAGTAAAACCAAGACAATTAAACACCAACTGGACTCCATCTTTATCCCTACAATCAAATTATAATTAAAAAATAAATTCTATTAGAAATAATGCCACAATTTTAATTTTGAAATTAATTGAAATTACCTGATTATTTTTCAAGACGAGACAAATCTTCCACAAGACAAATTGACAAGATTGACATTTTTAACCAAAATGGCTCGTCTTTTTATAGGAGGAAAGATGTCTTGTTTGAACAAGTTTTTATTTTTTGACGACGACAAAAAAAGTGCGTAAAAATAAATTACGACACCCATTACGTCTTTATTTAAATGAGGGAAAGTAAGAGAAAGTGAAAAATGACGCCAGAGTGTCATAATGGTCTGTGACCCAAGTGTCAAAAATGACACTCATATTATTGGACAGTTAACTTGTCCACATTTGTCACCATTAACATTAAATTCATTTTCTCACCCACAAATTCTTCAAAAGTTAGCTGACATTAAGAAATTAAGTTTTTTTTGTCTTTGTAAAATTGGCAAATTTTAAATATTCGCAAAACTAAAGTAAACACAATTAAAATATTGCTCATTTTGTCACCAAAAACTTTTTCTTAAAATAAATATTAAACTTGTCATAATATTTTACTCATAAATTCGCAACTCAAGATGAAACACAGTTAACTTTGACTCTATTTAAAAATATTTTTTAGAATAATAATTAAAATTATGATTCATTTTACGATAATAATTTTCTCAAAAAAAAATATTCAAAATACGGTCAGAAATTTTCTAAATAATTTTATTCATTCTTTTTACTCTCCAAATAATGATCTTGTGTTTGGACTTTGGAGATACGATTTTTAACAAATTTTAACAGAAATAACAATTTTAAAAAAGCCGGATTGAGATATTGGCGGGAAAATTCAAAAAGAAATTTAAAAGTAATAAGCAGGGGCGGCAGCATATCCGTAGTTGTAGTATCCACCAGTAGGGAGTCCCCGACGGATGCCAGTGGAGGCGGAGCTAGCAAATCCGGGATGGAGATTGGGGGCGGAGTAACCACCAGCGTAGATGTATTGAGCAGAGGCAATGGCAATCAAAGCCAACACAACGATCACCTTTAGAAAAAATTTAAAAAAAATAAATAATTAATTTCAAAAAATATTACAAAATTTAATTAAAATTAAATTTTTAATTTCAAAACTTACGTATTTGAACATGTTGAAAAGTTTTTGTTTTTGAAGTGGACGAGGATAGTTAGTAAAATGGGACTGTAAAGCTTATGATGTTTTAATTCATTTGAGATGGGAGTTTATATACTCAAAATATTCTCTCCCCCAATTTTTTTGTCGTCCTCCTGTTCCATTCAGGCTCCAAAATAAATTCCAGTCATTTTTGCCAAAAAAAAATTGGGCCTATAAAAAAGTTTAAAACTCCACACCTTCAATTAGTGGACTCGTGAGTTTATCATGAAAATTGATTTGTCTTCCTCTTCCTCGTTTCTTTTATTTTAAAATAAAATTTTTTTGTACAAAAAAAAGAGGCGACTAATTTACTCATTTTAATTGACATTCAGACTCAACGGCATCGTAAATTATTCTTTTTCTTCTTGAGAGAGAGAGAGAGTCAATGGGCACTAACTGGCTTACGCGTGGAGTTGGCGAGTGTAGACTTGCGAAAATATTCAAGGACAATTTTTTTACGCATTAAAAAATGTGTGGCTTGAAAGCTATGGAATCCTCGAAAGTAGAGCAATTTTTTTTGAACATGTCTTTGTACTTCTTATGCAAATTTACAAGTTTACAATTTGCACAAGTTGCAAATTATTTATGGGAGTCCTGGAGTCTTAATGCTCTTTGAGTGCAAAAAATGTAGAGGCGTCAGTTTTTCTTTGTTTTAATTTAATTGCCCCTTTTTCATGTTTTTTAATGAGGAAATTGACTGCTGTTTAGTTTTTGCGAATTTTTGCAAATAAATTTTTTGGCAGTGGTAAAATTTAATAAAATTATTTTTTGACATAAAAGAATTTTTTATTTAAATATTTCGTATTTTAATTTTTTGATAGTAAAAGGGTTAGTGAAGATTAATTTATGAACTATTAATTAATTTTATGATAAGAGACAATTTTAATTGAAATTTAACTACCTTGATTATCATTTGCCATTAAAAGTTTATAGTAGAATTAATAGGCAACTATTTTCAATTCTCAATTAATTTTTAATTAGATAATTTTATTTTGTTTTACTCTCATCCTCATCGATAAAAATCATTGCGAAAATGGTAAGTATAATTAAATAATAATAATCATGAAACTCATTTATTTAATTACTCAATAGTTAGGACTCATTAAAATTGACGAGTGCGCAATTTTTATTATGCAAATTCATTGCTCATTTTAATTATAATTAATTTTATTAATATCATCTCTAGTCATAGTCATGAGTTCCAGAAAATTGGGAATTTCGCATTTGCAAAAAAAAAAAACTCTGCAAAATGTTGACAGAAGAAAGTTTTAAACAATTAAAATATTATTTCAAACTTTCCGCTCATTTACACTCCCTCCCATTCACGTACGACCCCAATTTACGACGTTTGACCCTCGTAAAAGGAAAGGACTTGACGCCATTTTTAATTCTTTTAATTTGGACTAATTTAAATGCTCTCCACGCAGATTATTCTCTGATTCGCGGGCTTTTAAATTTTAAAAGTTCGGAATTAACTTCTCTCCTTTTAGCCTCAACCTATTGCAGTTTTTATTCTTTAATTAGCGCCAGCTATGTCATTTTTCTGTACAAGAAAAACAATCTTGTGACATTTCTCAATCATTTATTTAATTTGAGTCAATTTACAAAATTGAATTATTTTTGTAGTGATGAGAATGCTCAAAATGGTCGTCTTGATTTTGACCGCGACCTAATTTCAATTAAAAAAGACAAGGTCACTCACAAATTTAATGATGGTTGTGCCCTCATGATGAAACTCCTCACACCTTCAGCCATCAGTGGAACTTTCAGTTTTTGTGGATTTTTTTTATTGAAACCAAACAGTGAACGATTCGTTTATTCTTTAGTACCCGGGTATTTGAAATGTTGGGAATTATTGGCGGTTTTTTTTGTTTGGGAATTTTACACAATGTTGAGTGGGTGGCTTCATTTGTATTTTATTTGGTATTTTTTACTCATTTTTGGCAACACTGCTAGCTTCTGGTTAGACCAGATTGGGTACAAAAAAATATTTGACAAACGAAAAAAAATTGGCAATTTTGCAAATTAATTTTTTTTAATTTACAGAAATTGCCGCCAGGGAGTATGGACATTGAATGAAATTCGGGGGACCAAAATAGCCTACAAAATTTATAAAACGTTACAAATTTTAACAATAGAATTTAATGATTGTTGTCAAAAGTTGATTTGGATTTGTGTCAATTTATATGTCATTGGAGGTCATACATTATTTATTTATTTGACTGTTAAATTTCACAAAGAATTACCCGCCATCTATCTAAATGCTTGTATTTCTACTTGCATTCTTTTTACTTTATTTGAATTTACTATTTTCCCGCTAGTCGGGAGAGTCAATGAGAGGTCATGTGATTTTTTTTATTCTTTGAGAATTATTACGGATAAAGTGGATCGTCAGAAGTGGAGGTCATTACCCGTTTTGGGAGTCAAGGTCGTCTCGTTTTATATTTTTGTGAAGAGAACGACCATTACTGTTGTCTCTCTTATTTTTAATTTTTCTGCTAATCTTCTCATTTTAACTTAATTTATTTATTAATTTTATTATGTTAATTAATTTTTTTAGTTAAAAAATGTGTTTTATAAGTTAAAAAAATTTTTTTGGGTATAAAATTTAAAATAATAAATAAATCTGAGACTAGAACTTGATGTGAAAATTATGAAGTAAAATTTTGTCAAAATGACTTTGAATTTGAACAAAAATTAATTTTAATTGGCTTCTTCTCGTGTAACTCGTCGTGTAGTAAAATTGAGTGGGATATTTCAAAAATTGTCGAGTTGTTCCTTCATGACAAGTTATAGACACGCTCAAGAATGGCGGAAGATTATGAGGATGAACAAAATTAAATGTAATTTTTCTTGAGAATATTTCCCAATAAACATAACATTTTATGACATTATAAAAACTCACCATTTTGATTACGGAACATTTGCATCATTTTTTATTCTCTATCTATAATAATTAAAATAAAATTACAAAAAAAAATTAATTCCCCAATTTTAATTTCCTTCACCAAAAAAATTGGACTAATTGTATCCTTTTTTTTGTTCTTCCATTATTCAATTGAACGAAATTGGGTAGTGGCACGAACTGGAATTAAATTATTTTTTACTTTTTATCTTTCAAAATTATTATATTATTGACCTCTATTTAAAATTCTTAGTCTCAATTGAAATTGCTAAATTCATCCTGTTTATCATTTTATATAATTTGTTAAATTATAAATGATACTACCCAATTTAATTGTCAATGTTTTAACTTTTGACAATTAAAATTAATTTACGCTTCATCTTGTCCTCCTTAGCTAAACTACAATGAAGAGTGACAGTGACACAACAATTTAATTATTTTGTCCCCCCCCCCCCCGCAAAAAAATTATTTATTGAGCCCCCTCAAGTCCTACAATAAAATATATTGCCAATTTCAATTTGCAAAATCAAAATGTGTAATAATTCATGCTCATTCCTCACAAATAATCCTGGCAATCAAAACCCAGAAAAAAATTGAGTCCAAAATTCGCTTCACATTTAACAACTCCATGTCACTTTTTCCCTTTTTTTCTGCCCAGAGCAAGTGTGGCAAGTCAAAGTCAAAGTCAGAATTTTATTTTTTTATTTCCCCTGGGGGACTTCCTTCCGGGTCACTTTTTCCTTTGGTTTACAATTTCTGTAACAATAAATTTCACATCTTTTGCTGCAGGCTTTTGACATGATTTATTCTCTTCATCTCATTCCAAATTTTTTTCCATTGTCTAGACTCTAGACCAAAAAAAAAATTGCCTCATCTTTAAATCTGAAGTCGGAATTTGACAAAAATCTCAAATCTGCATATTAAAAAAAATTAACAAGGATATGACACTCAATTAACAAGAAAAAAAAGGTAGCCCCTTTACCTCATTTAATTAACTAAATTGTAAATTGTCTTAAAGCTTAAAAACTCAAGTTGAAGCTTCCATTTGTTAATTTATCATTTAAAAAAAGGCCCCAAGTCACTAAAAATTCCTCATGATTCATGAAACTTTTACTCCGGCCATGTCCATGGGGGCCTGTTGTCTCTTTTTTTTCATGTTAAAAAATCTTCAAATTTTTTTCCCTTTAAGGTAAAATATTAAAAACGTGAGCTAAATTTTCAAGGTAATTAGAGTAGACGTTAAAAAAAACTGAGCAAAAAAAATTAACAAGGGTGCCATAGTCATAAGCCATTTGGAAATTTGTACGCACAAAAGAGTTTTAGAGTAAAAATTGAGTACAGATAAATTAGGTAATTTGAACATGAGGGAAACTGACCATCCAAACCATTTGGCATTTTGGACTTGTAATTAAGGACAAGAACAAGAAGAAAAAATAATTAAGCTGTTTATTGTACAATGCGTATAATTACAAGAGAGAGGGGGGAGGTTTGGGGAGAAAAAGAAACGGAGGATGTAGAAAAATGGATACGGATGGGGAAACAATTGTTTAAGATTGTTGTGTTATATGGAATGTGGAGCATAGAGTAAATAATTTAATGGTTACATGAGCTCTTAATCTCCTCAACTCAACTCCCCATCATCCTCCTCCATTTTCCCAGCCCTACAAAAACAAGAATATCCTCTCCCACCAATTTTACTTTTCCGTCACTCTCCTCCCGACCACCACCACCACAAACCCTCTCCCATTTTTTCCATTTTTGTGTGCTACTGCCATTTTTTTAATTGTTTTTGAAATTTGTTGTGGTGTTTTTTTCTGTTTTGATCAAATAATTGAGAGGAAAATGTATAAAAGTCACGTGATCATTTTGTGTTTGGTTGGAGTGGGATTGACTGTACATGTTTTTGGACAAGAAATGGACTATAATCCAGGTCAAGCTCAATTAGGAAGAGACGGATGGGGTCAAGGTGGTTTAGGCGGGTATTCTCAACAGTATCATTACAGGTAAGAGACAATTAGTTTAAATTGGAAATTACTGTGTAAATTTAAGTTGGGATTTTGTAAAATTAGTCCAGATTTTTTGTAATTTAATTTAGTATTTACCTACACTGTAAATTTAATTGCAAATTAAATTTTGAATTTTGATTCAATTTAAAATGGTCATTTTAACTTGAATTAAAATTAATTAAAAATCGACAGTGCATACCCATCACATGACAGTCATCACGGACTTGGATTTGACGCCAGTACTGCAAAATATTTTATATTGACCGTCGTCGTCTTCCTCGTCCTCTCCTGTCTTTTTTACCCGCTTTTGGGAAAACTTGGAGGTCACAGTGGGGGTTGGGGATGGGATGGGCGGGATATGGGCACGGCGGCTAAAAATATGGACTTGATGGGCAAGGCTGAAAAAGTGTTGACCGCTGTTGAAAAACTTTATAATGTCTACAATAAAAAAAGTTAAACTCCCTCCCCCCCTACCTCCAACCAAAGAACCAACACAAAGTAAGTTAAAAATTTATTTATTTTATAAATTAACTTGTCCTTTATCTTTACAATTTACATCCATTTTCTCAATTTTTCAACGTTTTTTACTTGTTCCTGTCAAAAATATTTAAAATTAAATTGAAGCAGAAAAAAGTTAAACTCAATTACTCAAGGAAGAAAAGTAGAAAAAAAGATGAAAATTTTTTTTGTGCATGTTTCAACATGAAAAAATTAGAGAAAAAAAAAATTAAGTGAAGCAGCGAGATGATTTATCATCTTGAACTAAATCTTTGTCAGGTTGTGCTTCACCCACTTTTTACACTTGTTAAAGTCACACTTTTCTGCCGAAAAATGTGAAACAATTTTTTTTAAAGGTGAAGAGTTGTCTTTACATTGAAAAGAATTTAATTTGGGGGGGGGGGAATTTAACTAACCGTAAAATAAATTTGACCTTATGGACACGCTCTTCAATTCATGTTCATCATTTTTTTGTGTGTGTATGGATGGGTATATAATCAATGAAATTATTAGCGCAAAAAATAATGATTTTTTGTACACTGATTGCACTAATTAGAAATTTATTTTAAGATTTTTATCTTTTTTTTTAATTTTTTTGTCTTGCTTCTTTTGTTCCTTCAAGGATGACGCCAAAAAATAAAAAAGGACAAGTGACAAATAAAATGAACATGTAGAATTAAATGCCAAAAACCAAAATGGGAGACGAGGACAAACAAATTTTTTTATTATTTATGTGACCCTGACCTCCTGACCTTTGACGTGGACCACCGAAATGAATCAACATTTTTTTTTTAATTTTGACTTCTTCTTCTCAAATCTTTAATGACGGACTGACTTTTTTTTAACGAGACTGTAAAACTTTGTTTCAATAGTTTGTATTTTAATTTGTACTTTGTACTGTGTAGTCTGTAGAGGGGTTAATTGTTAATTAAGGGACAATTTAATTTTTTTAATTATTGACTTTTAAAGCCTGACTGTTTAACTTTTTTTTAAAAAAAATTGACTACTTGACGTTTAAACTTTACATTTTTTGTTGGACAATTTTTGTTAAATAATTTATGAATTTTTGTTGATGTATTTTTTTATTATGAAATAAAAAAAACATGTTTTTAATATAAAATTGTATTTATTTTTCCAAAATAATGATTAAAATAATTAATTTTAACTGTGTTAATTTTTGCATCATTTACACGACTAAATGTAACCAACTCGCCAAAACAAAAATCATAGAAAATTGAACGCGGCAGCCGGAGCGTTTAAAATTCAAATTCAATTTTTTTTTTTTTGCTCAAAGATTTTCCGAATTCTAAATCTTAATTTTCTTGTTACTAATTCTACCATTAAATGTAGTTAAAATAACTAGTTTGATCATAAATACAATCTAGTTGATGTTGACCATTCTCAAATTATCATTATTGTGTTGGATTCTACGGTAAAATGAATTCTCGTGGAGGTAAATAAATCATCATCATTTTTCTATTGTTAAAATATCATCATGGTTAAAATATTTTATATAAAACAAAAATAATAATTTACTTATATTAAATTAATTATAAATTATAATTAATAATTAAAATTCATTATTGTACTCGTTAGTATCCAATCTCCGATCCCTCATAAATTTTACAAGATTTTCTCTGAATGGAACACAAAAAGTGAAATATTTGTCTGAAGGATGTTCATCATTTAATGGTTGTTGGAGGATAAAATTAATTTCAAGAAATTCATCATCATGGACAGCCAAAAAAGAAGAAGAAAGAAGAAAAAGAAAAGAAAAGGAAGAAATTATGGGAAGACGAGTAGCCAAAGACAGAAAACATGTTTTTAGGAGAACTGTTATGCTCCCAATTGTTGTTTATGGATTTATTGCTGCTAATGTTGTCATACTTTTAGTTTATTGTTGGATTAGAGGTATGTTTTCAGGTGAGCCTAATTATCCAAAAGGAACTAAACCAGAGGACGTGAAAGAGGAAGGAGAAGAACTTGTTAATTAAATATTAATATATTTAATTATTAAATATTCATTTGCCATCTTCCTTTGTCATTTTTGTGTAGTACTACATCAGTCAATAAATTTAATATTATCGAGGTATGTACTTCTACTATGTAATCAATTTAATCATCATTTATTTTTATTTTTTATTCTTGTTTTGACCAATTCAATTATTCACCTTTAATCAAAAAAGATCATCAATGATTCATCATGCAGAAAAAAAAAGAGTTGAAAAAATGGAGCCCCCTGTAAATTTTCGGACATAGTTTTTTTAACTACGATAATAATTAAAGTAGTTAGGACTATTATTTTTTGAGTAAGTTGTGAATCTTTTATTTTGAATTGACAATTATTTTTTTTAGATATTTCGAATTCACTTTTCAACTTTTTTTAATGGCAAATATCACGCTAGTGAACCTGGTCCTCTCCCCCATTAAAATATTATGGACAATGGACTGTCAAAAAGAAAATGACGTGACTGTGGTTAATTAAATATAATTTAAAATCAATTTTAGTGCAAAGGTGCATGTTATAAACTTGTTGTTTAACGTTTATGAGTCGATAATTTTATAGGAACCTTTTTTTTCTTGGAATTAATTGAAGAGGAGCATTTCATGTCATGTCTTCATAAATCCCGGGTATCGACTATAAAGTTACAGTGTATTCTCCTACGCAGCATTTAATTCTAATTAAATTAATTGACTAGAAAAAATACTTCCATCTAAACAGGTCAGTTTTAGTATTGTGAAGAGAAGAAAAGTCATTTTTTTATAGAAAAAAAATATTAAAATATTTTCAAAAAATGATTGAGTCCCTCTCACCCCCAAAACGAAGCCTTCCTTCTGTCTACGGAGTAGAAATATGGCCAATGACCCCATTTTTTGAAAAATCAAAACCCCCGGGCTTGACCCATACAGGCAAGGGCCCACAGGCAGAACAAAATGGAGGACAAGGAATTGGAATTCCACAATTATTTCGACCTGTAATTGTCCTTCTCAAAATTTTAGGTTATTGTCCATTATCATACAGAGAAAAAACTGTACATCAAAATGATGAGGTCAACGAGGTCAATAGAATTGACCTCATTGTTCAGAGTGATCCAGATAAAAAAGAAATGGAATACAAATTAATATTTAAATCTTGGTCATTCCTTTGGGCTTTCATCATCGCTCTTTTCTTTACAATTAAGAAAGTTTTGAATATTTTTGGACTTCACACTGCCTATGAAAATACTTGGTAAAAAAATGGCGCTTGGCGCTAAATTTAAAATTAAATTATTATTTTTTCCATGAATTGTTTTGTAAAATATTGTGATTGATAAATAAATTGACAAGAAATAAATAATAATTTACAGGTGGCTAGAAGTTCAAACAATTTTAAGCACAAAGTTAGAAACAGCTGGGTCAGAGGTCAAAATGATAGCGAGGTCAATGCTCCTCTACTATAGTTTCCTTCGGGGTCTCAGTGCTGTCATCACAATCACTGAAAATATTCTTGCTTGGGGTGAGACTCCTCAGTTTGCCAATTTTTTGAATAATTGGAATCAATTTGAACTACAATTTGGAAAAATATTTGCCAATATTTCGCCATTTGATAATAAAAAACTCAAGCGGCGCCGGAACATTTTATTGGCTCTGTATGTCGCTTCACCAACACTAATTATGACCATCGCCACAGCTATTGTTGTCAGTAAAGAAGATTTTGTGGCCATGTTGGTGGGGATTTTGATTATCGCGCCTTTTGCCATTCAAGGGCTCAGCGCTGCTCTACTAGAGGACGCTAAAGCCATTCTCACTTATGACGTCATCGCCAATGCTTTTGCCCAGGTGAGTAGACTCAGCCAATAGGCGAAATTTCTTAATTAATTTTAATTTCTTTTGAAGATTAAGCGAGGAATTGAAGAGGCGAGTGCGGGTGGGAATGAAAAATTGACGGCGGGAAAAGTTCGGTTGTGGCGGGGGCTACTGTACAAAGTTAGATATCAAGCCATTTTGGCGGGAAGGTATCAAAAGAATCATCAATTATTTTTGATTTTTTCAACCATCATACAAATTACTCTCCTCTCTTTTCTTGTTCTACTGGGAACGAGATTGCCATCTACTGGTGACCTCATGAAATTGATTGTCCAGGGCATTGGTTTTTTATTGGTCATGGTTGGGCGGGTTTATTTAAAAATTTTGGCTACTGATAAAATTACGAGGAATGTGAGTCACCTGTTTTTTAATTGACGTTGATTAAATTGTAAATTAATTTTTTTTTGTTTTTTTAATTGTGGGTTTAATTTCAATTATTTATTCTTGTTTAGGAATTATTGATAGCGGGAAAAATTGAAAGTGTGGACACTTTGGATTGTGATTTTAGTACACTTGTAGAGGTAACTAATTTTTTAAATTGTAATTTTTAAAAAAATAGTATTATTAATTCAAGTTATAATTTATAATTATATTTTTAACATTGATGATATTTAAAATAATTTTAGTTAAAATTCATTTACGACATGATTAAACATGACCCCTGTGTCATTTCATTTGGACATTATGTCACTTTGAATAAAAAACTTTTGTTGGGGGTAAGTCTCACACCTTTTAAAGATGATTAAAATATTGATAGATTTAATTTCAATTTTAATGAAACTTTTTTTGTAGTATTTAAAATAATTTTTATTTTTAATTACAGATTTTTAGCCAAGTCATTACTTACCTCATTGTCCTCATGCAATTTGCTCAGACAGCGAGACCTTAAATGAGAAGAATAATTTAATTAGTTTGGTAAAAATATTAATTTACATAATGCAAACATTATGTAACAAAAAAAATTAAATTGACAAGATTTTAATTTAAAGTTAAATTTTTTTTCTGTCATGTAATATTTTGCAAGCAAATGGGTTTTTTGTGTAAATAAAATAATTTTGGTGGGAGCGTCAATTTCAATTTTGAAAGTTTTTGAAATTTTAAAATTTCAAAAACTTACAAAAAATTAACAAGATTATTTTGATAATTTTGTCATCAATCAAGTTGTCAGTCTTCTCTTGACTTTCCGCTAGATTACCATTAAAATGTGTAAAAGGTCCCACCAAATTATGATTTTAATTTAATTATTTCTGCCTTCTGCCCATAAAAATATTTCTGTTTACATTTAATTATTTTATTAATGAACAATCAATCAATGAAGCCCATCTTCCGGAAATTGCTATTAAATTGAATAAATGAGCCATTAAATAAGTTAATTTCAATTCCATTTTAATCTCAAAGCCTTTCATTCTCAACAGTAAAAAAAAGTTAAAATGGCGGGTAATTCAAGTAGCCAAAAAGTGAATCAAGATGAGGTCAAAGTCAGGTCAATCGAAAAAAGACTTGTCTCATCAAATATATGGGCACTCAGAGTACTCCAAATAATTGCCTATTGTCCCTTGTCAATCAGAGATGGCGTTCTAGTTCATGCTAAATTGAGTGTGCCTTTTATTTGGAGTGTGGTGAAAATAATAATGAACGTGGGATCCGCCATTTTGTTTTATTATGGGTTTCCTAATACGCATGACCCTTTAAAATATATTTTTGAGCCGACAAAATTATTTACTTATTATTTTCTTGGAATTTCTACCTTCCTGGTCACCACGTGGTTCCAGCTGAATGCGCTTTTGAGTGCGCGACAAATAAAAACATTTTGGAATGAGAATTGTATGATTTTATTAAAATTTCAAAATATTTTTCAAACTGAAATAAATTTTGAAAAACCCCGCCTTCAAACAAGATCCCTTATGCACCGCGGTCTTTTTTGGGTGTGTTTTACTTCAGTGACAAATATAATTGTACAAATAATTTGCATTTTTTGGCCCACTGACTTTGAAGAATTTAAAGAGTACAAACAATTTCAAAATGAAGGAATGACCCAAGAAGCCTTTTATGTTATACCAATGACCTTTTTTTGGACCATTTCAATTTTCCTCCATTTTGCGCATGCTGTGTACATGACCTTCTTTTTAAAAATTTATGGCTCATGTGCTCAAATTATTACCGTACAGTTTAGAAATTTAAGGACATGGCAAAAGAGGGAGTGGGAGGGTGACAGGCGGGAATTTGAAATTCGAAAATGTTTTGAAGCTTATGTATTAGTAGAAGACTTGTTAGAAATTTTTAATAATTTTTATGGGAAAGAAATAATTGTAGAGATAATTTTTTGTATAATTATCATTTTAACTTTTACATTTTTCATAATTTTTTGGGGAGTTAGCGGAGCTTATCTTTCTTGTGTGTGTGCTTTCATTCCTTTACTAATTTTTTGGAAATTAATTCATTTATTGGCCACCCAAGCTTCTATCCTTGGTCAAGAAGCCAAGGAAATCTTGAAATTGATTTATTCTGTCTCTTTGGATTCTTTTGGGAGGAAAAACGATGAATTTTTGGTAAGAAATTAATTCAAAATTAAAATTAGTAGACTTAGTATTATTTTTAGGTTAATATAATTTAATTAAATTGTTTTTTAATTAATTTATTATGTTAAATTTTGAAATTTCAGCTTCAAATGTTAGCGCTAAAAATATCTACTAATTCACTCTCAATATTACCTGGACAGTTTGTCAAATTGGATCGCCATCTATTGACTTCAGTAAGAAAAAAAGGGAGTGTTAAATTATTATTTAATTAATTAAAGTTAATTAATTTAGGTGGGTTCAGCAATGGCAACTTATTTGGTGGTTTTAGTTCAATTTCGTGGAATTACTATAAATAATTTTTCTAATTATTTACAAAATCAAAAACAATTAAATGACAGTTTGTACATTTAAAATTAAATTAAATATTTTTGTTTTTGGTATGTTCAAACTTTTAGTTCAGTCAAAGAATTTCCAAATTACCATATTTTTTTGCTTTTTGTTGGTGGAATTTATGCCAATATTGCCAATTTTTTGCAAAAATAAATTCTGAATTTTGAGCGTCAAAAATATGGTTTGTAAAATAATTTTACATTTTTTAATTTTAATTTATACTCTCAAGAGAAATTTACAAAGTTCTCTTATAATTAAGACCAGCAGAAGGCCCTCTTGCTCCGTCTAGATTGGTAACTTTGAAAAGGGCGCCAGCATCAGGCTCCGCCTTTAACCCCTCCTCTGTCAACCCATAAGAGGATGAGGTGACGTACAAAATGTCCAAATTGGGCCCACCAAAAGCAACCGAAGTTAATCTAGAGGCTCGTCCACTAAAGTCGATGAAGTCAATCAAAGCTCCTGTCTCTCCATTAATATGGAGAATCTACATTTTAAATATTAAAATTAATTTAGTTAATAATTTATAATTAATAGGCGGGATTTTTAAATTTTTACTTTGGCCCCATTGAAAACAGCCAGCCACAAATTATTTTGATTGTCAATACACATCCCATCGGGGAATCCCTCGATTCCATTTTTTTTGAGGTCGAATAAAACTTTTCTGTTTTCTGCCAAATTTAAATTGTTAATTAAATTAATTATAATTAATTATTTTAGGTAGTTACTTATGGTGCCATCTTTAGCGTTGAAATCAAAGACATCAACAGATTGAATGAGTGAGTCAACATAGTAAAATTTAGTTGAGTCAGAATTCCATGCTAAACCATTTGAAATTCCAATTTTGTCCGCATGGGCGGAGATTCCACCCGCCAAATCTAATTTAAATAGTGAGCCTTTTTCCAATTCAAAGGATTTTCCTGGTGCTATTTCAGCTCCCATTGTTCCTGTAAACAAGCATTTTTAAATTTTAAATTGCCGCCAATTTTTAACATTATCTGAATTTCAAAAAGCAAAATAAATTACTTCAATTAATTTTTAGTTTAGAGATTGGGCGCATATCAATAATTTATTATTAACCAGAACGTCACCAGAAAAAAACAAATAAACAGTTTCAGTTTCCCATGAAAAAATGGGAAAACTGAAAATTGAAAATGCCCAGGTACGACAATTGTCGTACCCGGGCGTGTCTATACATTCCCAACAACGACAATTATTGTTGTTGGGAAATAATTAATTAAAAAATAATACGACTTTTGTCGCCTTGGGTGACGTTCTGGTTAATTGACATTTAAGTGGTGACCTTTTTTTATTGGTTGAAATAAATTGTACATGTCAATCAAAATTAAATTGACAGTTTGAAGTACCAAAAAAAAGATAAAAAAATGACAGTCACACGTACATCACATGTCTTTAAACTTACCAGCCCAAAGACGTCCTTGAGGGTCAACTTTACCATCATTAAATCGATTTTTTGGTAAATTGGGGTCAACTGATGCCAAAGTTTTAACGATGGTGGCCTTACTTGATGTCCCATCCCATTCAACTTCAACTAAATCCCGCTCAAAACCAACAACATAATTTTTTGATCCCTCAATCGGGACTATCAAACTGGGCCTTCCCTCTAAATTAATAAAAAATTAATTAATTATTTAATTTAAATATATTTAAAAATATTTGACTTACTCATGGACACTTTATAATCTTGACCTGTGGCAGGGACATAACGATGAAGGGCTCCACCAATTATGTCCACGTAAATTAATTCTCCCTTTTCTCCTACCTTCACCAATCAATTACTAATTACGATTCACATCTCATTTAATAAAATTTTATTCAATTTACAATTAAAAATTAAATGATATTTATTACCCAATGAGGACCTTCTCCAAGAACAATGCCGGGAACAGCCACTTCAATTTTGGGTGCCATTTTTTTAATTTTATTTGAAAATTAAATTTGTGGAGATGTGTGAACGCCTTGAACTTGGGAGGATGAATGATAAATTATTTTAATGGTGGAGGGCATATAAAAAAATTATCTTTAATTGTGTACAATGTACATACATGTCTATATTAATGACAGACAGTTAAAGATAAAGGGGATATCAAATTGACTTTAGATTTAAATGAAGTTCCTCCGTTCAATCATGTAAATGTACATACCCCCCCCCCCCCCATTGTATCACGTGTCACAGGATTTTATATAACCTTGAATCGGGTTTTAATTTCAAGGAAAGTTAATTGTCATGAATATTAATAGAATAAAAATTTATTTCTTTGGGATAAATGAGCTTCAATTTTCTAAAAAAAAGGTCACAGTGGGGTCAAGCTTGATGATTGAATTTAATTTTTTGTCATTTTCTTATTAGCCATACAAAAGACAACATTTTGTTTTAAATAAGGATGAAAAATATTGTACAGATTAGTGTAGATGGCGTCCATACAATTCATCATCTTCAGGTTCCGCCTCTTTTTTAATTGGTCGTCTACTTGTACTGGTAAAGATGGTTGTCTCGGTTTGAACCGGCTCTGTTGTTGTGGTGTTGGCTGGGACTTTAATTTTACTGCGTTTGGTAGTGGCTTCCGTAATACCAAAAAAATTTTTGTAGGCTCCAATCACACGATCCCTTATTGATAACTCCTCCTCCTTTCCTTTTCCTGACCCTCCCTTCCCGCCATCTTCCCCTTTAAAATTAATGCAAAATTTAATTGGGGTAATTTTATAATTAATTTTAAAATATTTATTTGGTTATTTTCTGACCTCGCAAAATTCCTAAAATGGCTTTGGTGACATCACCAAAAATAACGACCCCAATTTCCCGCCGAATGGCATCCTCCGGTGAATTTGAATTCTCTGCGTCTTCCTCCTGACGTTCAATTGGCTTGACCTCATCCACTAGATGGAGTAGAGTATTTGACTCTAGGGACGCGTCATGGGGTGCTGCCAACACCTAAAAATGGTCAAGTGACGAATATTAAAATTGGTAAAATTAAAATGTAATTATTTCTTAATTGCATTTATTTTAATACCTCTAAATTTGAAGTTGTGGTGAAGCAAAAAATGAAAAATAAATAGCAAAAATTCATTTTGGTTTTAAAAAAGAATCCAAGATATTCGGCTCTATTACAAATGAGGGCTCAAAATGATTTTTGTTTGACTGACTGTCAAACTGAATGGTGACAAAAAAAGCGGAAGTAGAATAAAATAATTATTGTAATTAAATTATCATCATTATGTCATGAATAAATTAATTTAATTTGTACACTCTCATTACTAATAAATGGAGAACAATGCTGAGTCTCATGTTGAGTGTCCAATATTATGATTAAACATGTGTCAAATGGCTAATTAATTTGAGAAAAATTAATTAAAACACGTGGATAAATAATCAACAAGAGAACAATAATGGGCCATTTATTTTAATCTTAACTTTTAATTGGACATTGACATTACAATTAATATAAATTATTTATTAATACAATTTTGTATTAATGTACTGTCAACAAGATGCAGAAAGATTGGGAAATGTTTCCCATATCCAGTTTTAGAAACATTGCCCAATCTTTCCAGCTCAAGAAAAAATTTGGTTCAAGTTCATTTTTTTTGAATTGAGCACGTGGTAGAATTTTAGGAGAAAATGAGGAAATATTTTGACATTTTACAAATTGAAAGAAAAAACAGGAGGCCCTCTTTTTTCAAAAATCCCGCTCCACTCATCGTCAGTTAAAATATTTCTTCACGAATACCAAATAAATGGTTACTCTTTTGTCAATTTAAAGATTTTGATTAATTAAAATTCCACCAAAAAAAATTAATTAATTAAACTAAAAAATTCAACGTATTTGGGACACTCAAAATGATTTTGTAGTTAAAATTAATTGTAAAGCAAAATTCCAATGTAAGACAAAGGTCATGCCCAATCAATTTTGTAAAGTTTTTTTTCCCCATTATTCAAATTAACTGACTGACTACATTGTCAATTAATCAGTGGATGCAGATGGTGAATTGACTAATCAAGTTAAATTTAATTTAACAAGTTTTTAACTGAGTTGGTGTACTTTGGAAGTGACGAGCCTCCATTTTTTATTGGGAATATAAAAAAGTAAGATAATTAAATAAATACAAATTTTTATAATAATTTCATTTTTGATAAAACAAGTTTAAACATATTTTGTGAAGTTGACGCGGCGGTTTTTTTTAAAAAAAATTGTAAATTTTGATGTAGAATAGGATGGCACTGGATGACAAGAAATTATTTTTGAAATTTGACAAGGACAAGTCTGGACTGATTGATGAATTTGAATTGTCAAAGGCATTGAAGGCAATGTATCCCAAAATACGAATTACAAAAGATTTTATTATGATGCTTCTCCGACGATTTGATGGCAACCAAGATGGCGTCCTCGACCCCGTTGAATTTCGTCGTCTCTGTGAATTTGTTGAAGATCAAAAATTACATCAAGGAGATTAAATCTTCACAATTTATTTTGATCTTTATTGTAGCTAGCACGTATTGACCATCAAAATTATTTAAAGGACCTGTTCGACCAAAGTGAGTATAGGGTCGATGACGATATGTGGCACTTTTTATGGGCTCATTTTGTAGAGGAGGTCAAACTGCATCTAGAAATTAAATATTAGCCAAATGTAGTCACAAACAAACCCGCCAGGCGGGTCGGCGTCTTTCACTTTACGCTAAAAAGTGCTAAAAATGACAATTTTCAAAAATTCAATACTAAAGAACCATTTTACAAAAATTCTGAAACTTGGCACATATAATGTCCATTCATGGGGTCAGTTTTTGGTCACCCAACCAACCCGCCAAAATGGCGGTTTACCGCCAAATTCATAGTGTCTATTTTAGGGTCTTGGAATGTTGACACAATGGCCAAAGAACAAAGGTAGAAAGCAAGTAGACCGACTGGAAACAATCCTTTGACCTTTCTGACTACTTCTGGCCACCCAGAAAAAATTATTTAACCTTCGATGGACGTCCAAAAATTATATTGTCTGTGCATCATTTTCCGCCAATTCTGTCGCCAAAAACATTTGACCGAATATGTTCTAAGGTGAAATTTTGCGTAGAATCCGAATCTGAACTCAAATTTCAGGTGCCGGGTATCACAGTACCCGATCCGGGTATTTTACGTAAAAACAGGTCCTTTTAATCAGTAATCTTGATTTTAAATTTTAATGTTGTTTTGAATTAATTAATTATTAAATTTTTTGTAGATTAATTTAGTTGCTTTATATTTTTTATTGTGAATAAATTATACAATAAAATGCTTCAAATAAAATTTAAAATTTAGACCAATTAATTTATTTTACATGGCTTAATTATTTTCATCAATTTCATCAGTTTTTTGTCTTAAAAAAAGTTAAAATATATGAACAATTAAATAAAAAAGTTGTAATTAAAATATTTAATTTTTGCAATAAGTTAACTGACGCGAAAGCAGTCTTGTCGAAGTTGAATAAATTCACTGCTTCTGACACTGAATTCAAATTTTCAAATGTTTTTTTTCCCGCCACCAGTATTTTTTTTTTAAAAATAATTATTTTATGAAAACATTTTCTTCCTTAAATATAAACTATTTTAATTGGCTTAATTAAAAGTTAAAGTATTTTGAAAAAAAAGTTTTTATTGAATGACAAAAAAGAATCTAATTAAAATAAATTGGTTTGGAATTTAATTAGAAAAAAATTCTTAATGAATTTTTTTAACTGGGAATGAAGTTAAAATAAAACATTTGATTAATTAAGTCAATCATGGGTGTGTTGTTTTATTCCGGCCTGGCATCCAGGCAGCCAGGCGAAAATTGCCATATAAAAAGCATTGGAGGAAGGGAAGGTTGCGACCAAGTACAGTAAAAGATGCGGTCCTCATAGGAAACCGCCTGGAAAAAAGGTCGAGTTTAGGCAGGCGACTTTTTTTCGCCTTGCTAAATGCTCGTCTTTTTCCAGGCGGCTTCCTATGAGGACCACAGCTTTTACTGTACTTAGTCCCAACCTTTCCTTTCTCCAATCCTTTTTATATGGAAATTTTCGCCTGGACGCCAGGCCGGAATAAAACAACACACCCCATTTTGATACATAAGACAAGGCCATCTACATTTTTTTGCATTGCATTAAAACTAAAGAAATTCATTTTTGATTTTATTTATGTCATTCCACATTCACTGTACAATCCTTAAAGTGACCGTACGCAGATCAAGTGACGACCCCAAATATTCAAACTCCCACCAAAATTTACACTTGTGGCCCAAGCCAACGTCAAGTAACCAAAATTAAATCAATTTTGGTAAAAAGAATTGTTTATAATTAATTTTGTTTGACTTAAAAAAATAAAAGGGATGGCCAACGTATTTAAACAGTACGACCCGGAAAAAACGGGATTCATGGACTCTTCAAAATTACTCAAGGCATTGCGTGACCTCTACCCAACACGACATGTGACCCCACAATACGCGGACAATTTAATGGTCTCATTTGACCGAAATAATGATGGAGTGTTGGACCAAGAAGAATTCACTCTCTTGTGGAATTCCGTCCTCCTCACCCCACCCCCAATATTTTCACCCTCTACTCCTAAAAGAAGCGAATAAAATTAAATGGGCGGCACACAGTTGGAGGTGGCAAGTTCAAAAAAATGCAAGATTTTATTTATTTTAATTATTCATTTTAAAAAATCCTCGGTTTAATCAATTTTACAATTGTACATATTTAACCATTTTATTTTAATTAAAATAATAAATAATAATTGGCCATTATTATTGGCGGATTCTATTAATTTAAAAATATTTTGATATTACATTTAATTGTGATTAAAAATAATTAAAAGGTATTACTTTTTAAATTTTTCATTAAATGGCTAGGCCCAAGGAGAATAAATGGAGCGGTCAAATTCAATTAAATGAATTAAATCTCCAATTTTTAATGTCTCTTCAAATTTTTCGGTACAGTAAAACCATTCGGGGTCATCTTGAGGGGTCAAGGGTTTCGAAATTTTAACTATTCAATAAAACATGAATGGCCCTTAAATTTAATAAATGACTCATAGAAAAGATTGAGGCTACTCTCCAAAAAATTTATTGAAGTCAAATAAATTAGTATTTTAATTGTAATTTAACATTGACTATGTTCAACATGTAAAAAATTGTTTAGAGGAAAACCCAAGGAAGTGGCCACATCATTAAGAGTTTTCTCCACAAGTGGCTCCATGTAGCGGTGACGGCTCCAAAAGCTTAATTTACCAATAGGAAGTCCATCATGGAGAAAGCAGGCGTACTCCAAAGTCCATGACACGTGGTCACTTGCAATTATCAAGGATTGCCCAAGTGCTATACATTTTAATTTCAATTAATTTAATTGTCTTTATTTTTTTATTTTTTTTAAACTGACATTTGTCTCCACCATCCAAATGAATGGACCAGATGGCTGGATTGGGGTCATTGACATTGATTTCTCCAGTGTAGACATCATAGTCAGCTGTGGCTGGACCAGTGACGGTACCATTTTCAATTAAATTGTACCTAAATTAAAAATAATTAATTTAAATAGTTATATTTAAAATTATTATTATTATTATTATTATTATTAATTAACCTGTCTTGAAAATTAATTAAATTATTCCCAGCTGGACTAATCACAGACTCGTGACATGTGACGTCAATTGGAGTTTGTTGACTTGCCAATCTTGTCCCTACTTTGAGGACGTACCAGCTTCCTGCAAACTTTTTTTTTGCATATAATTATTAATTAAAGTTAAATCGAAATAATATTAATTTCTCACTTTTTGTAAATCAAGAGCTTGATGAGCAGGGAGTGTGAGGGTTTCACAACCATCTAATTGAGCTTTAGCTAAGGCAATTAATGCCAATAAAATAATTGTACGCATTTTTTTAAATTGAAGAATTTCTAAATTTGCGAATTTCTGTCCTGTCCTTTAATTCTCACAATTAAAATGAATTGGCACTGCTCCAATTAGCACGTAGCCCACTCACGTAAGTGATAACGATAAATGTCCATTATGTAAATTAGAGGGACTTGATAGGCAAATGCTAATTATTCAAGTGTCACTTGAAACCATTTTAAAATTGGCAAATTGGCACCTGGAGTCCAAAAGGTTAAAATTTTATTAGCGATACAGTTGATGCATCAAGTATTTATTAATTATGACGTCATAATCATAAAACTTGGTTAACAGAGTTTGGATAACGGAATTAAAATTAATTTGACGTTATTAAAATAATACACAATTTAATTATTAATTATTACAAGAGTCGAAAAAACAGAAGACCAAGGCAGTTAAAAGTTTCTTTAGTGTCACATGACGTCCACGTGACTCAGTGGTCACGGAGAATTAGCAGTTGGTTTTGGCGCGGAGATGTCAGCGGTTGAATTTGAATTAGATGACACATTTTTATTATGAAGAATGTTAGGACTGCTCACTGGGTTACTCTTCATCGTTTGTCGAATCCAATTAATGCGATATTTTACGTCTTGAAAAACGGCGGGAAAATCTGTGGTCCCACATGGCACATGGAACGCGAACCTTTAGAAAAAATATTAATTACAACCAGCAGTGTACCACTCACTATAAAATTGACCACTTTTTTTCAAAATGGGCGCACCCCTCATAAACTAAATTTTTTACCATGAAGTCACTGCCACAAGACGTAGTCGCCTCTTAGAGACATCTGTTGAATGAAAGTCCCTATTAAAAAGATGAAAAATCAGCTTGGTATCAATTTAATTAAAAAGACTGTTATATATATTTATGAGTGACCTCGAGATACCGGTATCATGTAACCACTCAAATTAAAGATTTTGTTGAGCCGAATTCGAATCCGCTGCCGTATCATTAAGGAATACAATAGTTTAGGTGCAATATTTAATTACAATTAACCTGATCTCCCATTTATTTAATTTTTTTCAAGGCCATATACACTCTATGCTCCATCTTTCAGGCTTTGAGGCTGGATGGTGCATAGAGTGCATATGGCCTTGATT
>JAQIVZ010001596.1:0-30229 GCA_034700945.1 Arrhopalites spinosus
AAAAAGTTTGTGATTGGTTGCCCTTATAAGGGCTGCTATATAGTCACATGATTTACATGTTTATAAGAAACGTACATACATCGTCTATACGTAAAAACTATATGATGGTTTAGAATATTGTGGATGTGTAAAAAGTAAAGCATATGTAATGTCTTTGTATGACTTGACAAAGCTACAAGGTATTGTGACACGAAGCAAATATCAGAGATGAATTCCAACTTATGTACAGAGCATGTATTTAACTCTTCCCAACTTTTGTATTTTGATGTTTCCATTAATCTTCCGTTCTGGCTCTTTAATTTAATTTAATTTTCCCTCTGTCTCTCTCTCTCTCTTTTTCATGTATGTACAGATACAGATATACCCGGGGGTTTAAAATGTTGTGCATCTGTAGAAAAGACTTTATACATTTTGTACAGAGAGAGAGAGAGAGAGGAAAGGCTGTTGAGGGAAAAAAACGAGGAGTGCATTTGCCGCAAACTCATGATCATGATATCACGTCATGTGTTTTATGTAAAGACTTTAATTAAATGGTCTTTCATGAATGAAAAAAAAAACTTTTTTTTGATATATACACAGACACAACATAAAATAAAATAATATTAATAAAACATACATGTCATCCTATGTGATTTTAAAGTGTGGCTCATGAAGTTAGTCGCAATTTTTTTTATTCCATTCTTTTATTTACCAAGGAGAGCACTGGGGCCTGAAAAATTTTGACACTTACTGTCATCCCCTCTCTCTCAACAACTCTCCACCTTTTTTTCTAATATCAAAAAGGGAGTTTGATATGTTTTTTGGGGGGCTTTTAATTTTATGATTATTTCCACAGAGAAGAAGAAGAAGGAGGGGAAACCTACCTCAAAATTTGTGGAGAGAAAGGATCGAGTGTGAGAAAATGTCAAGTCAATTAGCATGGATGAAATCCAATATAACATTTTTTGGCCCAGTCTCATATTTTTGCACCTAAACTTGCTCTTTGACTGGAAAACAAAAAAAAACGATTAAGAGACAAATGTTATTACAATTTACATGGTAAATGTAAACTGTTCAAGTGTCCAGGGAATTTAGAATAGTCGAATTGATGAAAAAAAAAGAAGAGAGTTTTGTTCAACGACTCGTATAAGGTCCCATATTTAGTCCATTACACACTACATTTTATTCGACTGAGTGCATGACTGAGCAAAAGAGTCAAAGCGATGAACTCAAGTGTCTCCCTTATATTCCCCATTACTTGTGTGTGTGTGTGTGTTGTACTTTCTCGTATAATTTACGCAATGTTATATTATTCCATCTCAAATATATAAAAAAAAATTATAGTCTCGAGTTGCTTTCCATGAAAGAGATGTACATTTTGTACTTTTTTGATTCCACCTGCTCCGACATAAAAACGAATTTGCCAAAAGTTGTATCCTCCCCATTGGAGCTTCTACGTAAAATTAGAAGCCACCTACATTCAAGCCAAGAGTCGAGTGACTACTCTGTGATGTGATGCTTACTCTTTTTTTCTCTACATTCTCCATTATATCAAAGCCATAAGCACATACAGAGAGACAGAAAAGATTGTCGCGACGAGATAGAGAAAATAACGTAACTCTATATGAATTTGTGTACTAGTGGAATTGAAATTTATCTTGGAAAATATGTTTTCATATATCGCTGAACTCGTCCTAATACACCGGCCTCATGTTCCCCCCTTCATGTACAAAATTTAGAGAGAGAGATATATCGGGAATCGGAGAGAGACCAGTTGAAATGGAATGCGTGGGGTAATCAAACACTACATCCTAACCTACCATGAGGATGAGAATTTTTATGTATGTACTGTAATGTAGACGAGCCTAAAAAATGTATTTCAATAATCAAGAATTCCTCATGTAAGATTCAAGAAACACTTCTTCTTTTTTATTATTATTATTATTTGTATTTAACTTTGTATCCCATGATATCTTTACAAGCTCACCACCCCATTGACTCACAATTCTCAAAAAGAATTTTGCCTTACTTATGTACTGATAGATACCCAAGCCCCACAAAACACAAAACAAAAATCCAATAGAAAAAGATTCTATTTTCATACTAAACTTTTTTTTTCAAGTGGTGAACTTGTGTGTGTGTGTAGATTGCCATGATATCAAATAAGAGGAAATTCATGAAGATCATGGAATCAGTAGGGCTGTGAGCCTCCTGAGACGATCAACAAAAAAATAATATTTTTTAAAATAAATCTCTGTCTCTCTCCCTCTCTCTCTCTTGTTTCTTTATTACTCTTTTAAAACTTAATTTTTTCTTCTGACAAATTTTAGTCGACGGACTGACCTACAGTTAGACACATCTTGTGGTGTTATTGTGGACATAAATTAATATATTTTTTAAAATACAAGTTTTTAATTATTTAATTATTTCAATGGATAATATTGAGCATATTGAAGTTGAAGCGGAAGGTGAAGGACTTAAAGGAGGTCCAGTAGGTGCGTTTTGTGACTTGATTTATTTTTTTAGTTTATTAAGTTTTCTAGCTCAAATTTATTTTCGGTTTCTTGAAATGTAAAGGGAAAGTTCTTTTTGTATGAAAAGAATTTTATTTTTTGACAATGTTCTACCAACTTTCTCTTGAATTGTTGAATAGAACAAACAAACATTTTTTCAGTTTCTCATTAAAGTTCTTTACATTTAATTAATTTTTTTTTCTAAAAATTTGTCAGGACATGAAGCTAGATTCATGGTCAAAACATCTGTGTGGAAAGGTTTGTTTTAAAATTAAATATGACAAATGTTAGAATGAGGGTAATTAATTAAAAATGAAAAATTATTATTAATATGGAAAACATGTGTCATGAAGGAAAACCGTGTAAAAGTGGTCTTCTCGTAGCCTTTGATGGACCTTCTGAGCCTGACATTGAATTTGATCATCAAAATAATGGTGACATTGAAGTCTCTTACTTGCCCAAAATCCCTGGAATTTATATTTTATCCGTTAGCTACAGTGAAATTCCTATCAAAGGTAAAATTAATTGTTAATTTAAAAAAATCATTTGTAAATTATTCTGCAACTTTTTAAATTGTAGGAAATCCATTCAAAGTCCATGTGTCAGGAAGGGGTGCCCCCATTGCTCGACCAAACGTTGTCAAAAGGAACATTGTAAAAAAGGTCAAGATGTCTGGAACAGGACTCACTGAAGGAAAAGTAAACACTCCCAATGAAATAATTCTTGACATTTCAAGAGCTGAAATCAATTGTAAGCAAACAATTTTTTTCAAATTATTCTTTTTCCTTTCTTTTAACTGTACTCACATAGGTAGTTAAATTTCCCTAAATTCATTATTATTATCATCCTGGCTTTTATACAAGTAAAAATTTAGACTACAAAGAAAAAGTAATACAAGTCAACCTATATAGATGAAATGTGATAGGTTTAGCATTTAAAAATAAAATTTTTGCTGTTAAAAAAGTTAAATGTTGAGTTAAAATGTTTGACATGTAGCAGAAAATTGATCAAGCTAGGAACCTCCACTGAAAAGTATAGTTCACATTGTGACTAAATGAGCTATGAAACTACCTGGCACATTTGTTTTATTGTGTGTGTGCGTGACAATTGAAAATTCAGATCAAAGAAAAGAGAGAGAGAGAGAGAGAGATTTTGTTTGGGGATGCCCTTGGAAGATTCTCAAGAACTCATAAATTTTTTTCAAGCACCAGATAATGACAGAAAAATTCCATAAGATTCTCACCATCATCCAAAGAATATCTAAGACCTTTTCTTTACTTTAGGCCAACAAATTTTTGAATAAAAAAAACATTAGATTAAAAGTCTCAAAAAATAGACATAAGATATTTTACCCATTTGCCCGGTGTGTGCGGTTTTTACCGAAGAGAGGAGAGATGAGAAGCGTGTACGTGTCTTTTTTCCATGTTATAATTTCTTCGACAAAAAAAAGCTCTGTGCTCACAATTTTTGGACGTGGGTGAAGGCTTCTAACTAAGAGAGAGAGAGAGAGAATTATACATGGGGCTTAAATCGTCTATCTTGCCCTTTTCCCAATTAGACTGCCACAATTAGTGGTTACACATGTTGATCTAAGTTGTTCAAATTACTCACACCACCGAGTGCAGTACTCTCTACTTCATCATAAAATGACTAATTTATTTTGAGATTTAATCCAAATAATGAGGATGAACCCACCACACATGTAAAAAAATCCTTGTCAAACACATCCATCACGTCATCATTCACCCATTATTTTCCTGTCTATTTTTCCCCATCTTGCCAGCCAACAGCTATCCATCATTCACAATAATATTTTCATTTTCTAACTCTCAACATGACACACATGTATTTTTCAAAAATAAAAAGTGTCAAAATTATTTTTCTTTCTGGAATTCTTTCCTTCATCTGTTTTTCCTTCTTCTTTTTTTCCTTTACTGATCCTGAGTATTTAATGTGTACAAATTTTCAGGTGAATTGGAAGTAAATGTTTTGACGACACCGAAACCAACCATAAGTGTGGTTGAGAAATCTCCTGGTAAGTTCGGTTTAGTTGAAAATAAATTCTTTCACAAGTCTCAACTTTCTCGGTCTTACAGCTTTGCAACGTTGTTCAAATGTTTTTTTTCAGGCATTATTTCACTCGGATATACACCCCATGCCAAAGGAAAGCTTCAAATGACGCTTAAATTCAGGTAAAAAGACCATTTTTTCCAGTACATTGTACAATTAATTGATAATTTAAGTAGTTACTGAATTTGTAATTTGTTTTTAATCATAGGGGAGAACATGTAACTGGATCGCCAGTAAACATTGATATCGTGTAGAGGAGATGAAAATGAGCAAACTAAAAGAAAAGAGTATTTAAGTAAGTAAACGTTATAAAAATGAGTGAACAAAGGAAAAAATCATAATTTATGGATATTACTACAACTATTTACCTACACTGCATCTTCAGTCTTTAATGAGCTCCAATGATGATGATTGCACAAAAAAAGAATCAAAGAATAAGAATTGTTGTTATTATAATACTGTAAATCACATTTTACTTACACATATCCCTAAAATACGTACAAAATAAGCTGAACATATGTATATGTCTTATATATATTATATGTTATTAATTATACTTGTGTAAATAATAGACACCAAACTCTGTTCTCTCATATGCTGCGGAATTATACCCCGTGTAAATTTTAAGAAGTTATCTTAATAGTCAAGTTTAATTACAACAATCTCAATAAGAAGTAAGTCATAGTGTTAATGTATTATATTTAGTATTATCATACGTTGTAACTATTTTGTGTGACATTTCAACTAAGGAGAAACAGACACAGATTTCTTTTTTTTTGCATGATGAAGTTAAAAGCCAAAAATATTGTGAAATGATGAGCTACATTATTTATTAGTCTCAGAATTTGAATTTTAAAATGTTGAGAAACTGTATTCTCTGGCACATGAAGTCACAACATTATTGTTAAAATTCTATTTGTTAAATTATAAAACGAAAAAAAATTTAAGCGTAGTGTTATGTATTTTCCAGTTGAAATCAATCGACAAATAAAAGACAAGTTTTAAAATGCCCGTGGGTTTTTTCTCCAGCCTCCAGCACTACTGTAGTTATTTATTAGTTACGCTTGATAAAAGAAACTCATGATTCAAAGTATGTACCACAAGCTAGCCAATATGCTATACACTCAAAGACTGACCTAGGTCACATGAGTGTTCTCTCATCTCTTTGCCCTTATTAGAGCTCAACAGGTAGGAATCAGCTTCAAGAAAACGATGTCAAATAAAATAGGTAAGAACATTTGCACCCATTATCCATTTACGGTGTAAATTCTAAATCTAAAGATTCTCTCCAGTGAAACTTGAGTAGTCTATTGTTGTTGAAGAATGAGGCTTTGGCATAGTGTCAACCTACTGAACCTACCCGTAGTACAGATTTTGTTGTCTCCGACAGCTAGGCGGGTGGCCTTTGTACCTCTTCCCTTCCTGGATGGATGGAGCTGAAAAAACTTACGGGGCAACTTGACCTTCTTCGTTGACTTTCTTTCTGACTTTCTTCTATGAACTGAACCAACATTTTTATGAGAGTGATAGTCCTGGTGTTTTCATCATGATCATAGTTATTTTATTATTCGTCAAATGCAAGCCTTAGAATCATACGGTGATAAACCAGTTATTAAGACTTGATGACGTTAAATGGTAATAAGTAAGGTTATCAATGCATTGAAATAAATATGTAACAACATTTATTAACGAAGTAGAAAAAATATCTGACATTAATCAAAAAAATTATCATGACATTTTAACAAATGTAACACTATTTAAATAGTGATCAATATTTTATACAAAATTTAATTTAGTTTAGTATAATTTTTAAAAAAGTAACCTAAAATGAGAAATTTGGCTTTCTTTCCTTGTCTAACTCTTTGTTATTACTAGTGTATGGCATACATAATAATTGATATTATGTATCTTTAATAATCTTTATGTACAGCATCATCAAAGAATTTAGTTACATGTTCGACGGTGGTGGTTTACTAGAGTCATCAAAAAAGTTATTTTCACAAATAAAACGACAAACTTGTAAAATTTCATTGCGTTCCCGACGAATGTCATCTTCCAGTAGCTGTAGAAAATAAATGTTGAATATGTATAATAATAAATACTTGAACTCTTGAAAACTTAACACTTTGTTAGCATAAATAATAGTTTTGCGATTACTTACCATTCGAAGCAATCTGGACATCTTTGGTTGTTTACGTTTTTTCATAGCATGACTCACATTTGGTTTAGTGTAATTCTTCTTTTTGGGACTCCATTTCTTATCATCATTATTATTAATTTTATTTGGAGAGCTTGCAGAAGTAGTGGCAGTCATAGGTGGAGAAGAACTTGGTTCTAGTGAATCATTATGCTCTGAAACTACACCTTCAACAGGTGTAGATGCATTTATTATTGATTCCTCAACAACTTCTCCTTCACTAATTTCTCCGTCTTCTTTTATCACAACTGTAGGAATTTCCTCTGGTCCATCACCTACATGAAATTAATTAAATTATGACAATCTTAATCTCAGAATATTTGAACTTTATGAATTTGTAATGTCTATCATGAATTTATTTTACTAACAATCAGAATCAGAACTGTAGGCTACGAGTCCAAGGAGAGCTGTTGATTTTTCTTTTGGTGTAGCTGAATGACTGTCAACTTTTAAATTCACCAAAGAGTCAATGGATGAATTAGGAGTAAAAATTTTTTCGATGGAAACATTATTCCCTTTTGAAGAAATGCTCATGGTAGTCTTGTCCTCTTCTTCATCAGTGATACAAGTCTCAAGTATCAGCTCATCTTGGGAATCCTCATCCTCACCGTCAGACCCAAATTTTGCTTTTCCGATACAAGAAATTCCCTTTTGACACAAATCCTGACATTTGCTATTCCATTCCATAAATTTCTTGCCAACTAAATTGCCATTTTCGCCAACCCGTACTTGAGCAAAGAAATTTTCAAGAACGACAAGATTCTGACTGGAAGGCTCATTAGTTTTATCATTTTGAGGAACAGCATCATTATTTGGCCTTGATGACACTGAACGAGGACGTGAAAATGACTGATTTGAACTATCTGTCATTTGGTTAGAAGTAGTAGTGGTTTTGTTGTTGTTATCAAAATATTTATTATTATGTAGGACATCACGACTAACATTTCTAGGGGACTTGAAATCATTTCTTTCATAATTTGCTTTCTTCTCAGTTCTATTTTGTTGAAAACGATTATTATTGTCCTTTCTTTTTCGAAAATCCCGAGTAGGTATTCTCTCTCCCCTTTTAAATTGCTCAGCCTTTGTCTTTTGTTTCTTCTCTATATTTTCAGTAGTGGGATAATTATTTTTTCTCTCTTCTTTCCATTTGATTATTTCTTCAGGGGAGTTGTAACCTTTCACCCGAGCGAATAGATTTCCAGAGTGTTGCATCTCAATATGCTTCAATAAAACTTTTGGATGTGCAGTAAAAGTACATCCGTCCAATCTTGAATTAACAGATTTAAAAATTAATTCGTTGGTTACAATAAAAAGTATGGTTAATACTTTTGACTGTTTTATGAACTTACTTGCAAGTTACATGTCCAGCATTGTGAGCTATAAATAAGTCATCAGAGTCAAAACTTCTGTCACAAGTATCACAGTAAAATTCTGATCTTAGTTTTGATGAACCACGTTCCTCCTCAATTTTCTAAAAAACAAATCATAGATAGAGAGAATTTTGTAACAATAAAACTACATGAGTACAAGTAGTCATTTTTGTGTATACTATAATTTATTAGATACATCATTGCATTGATTTCTAATTTAGAAATACCTGTTCAAAAAGTACTTTGGCGTCATTCATCGAGAGAGTTGCTCGATTTCTCAGTGCCTTATAAATACTCCAGTCATCAGGATCTTTAGTCATCAAGGCCTTTTGTTGTGCTTGATCCCTTTCTTTGATTGCATGTTTAAGTTCAGGAGTCATCCAAGGCTTGTGACTAAAACGGATGGGTCCTCCTCCTCCTCGGCTCCCTCTTGTCCAGTGACTATGCCCCCGTCCACGAGGATTGAAATGTCCAGGATAACGATACCCTCCTCTGCCTTGGTAGTTATTAAATTGTTGATATCCATTTTGATACCCATTTTGATAACCATGATTGGGAGCGTAATTAGCGTAATTGTAATGTCCATGGTAAGGAGGGGGTGGTAGACGTTGTTGTTGATTGTGCTGTCCATAACCAAAAACACAGTTAGGAACGGGTTGTTGTGACCAATAGGCCATGGTCAAGGGCTCGATTTATACACCAAGTTCTCAATTAATTAAAATTTTTTAGAAAAACAAAAAAAACACAAGCACAAGGAGCAAGTTGCCGCCATTTGATTTGAATTGGACTAGAATTAGTCTCTCGTATAGGCAAGGCAAACTTTATACAGTCCGATAAAATGGCTTCGTTTGTTCGTCAGATTTTTCGTGTCTCGAAAAATTCACCAAAATCATTGTTAAACCAGGTAAATTGTTGTTTTTGTCTTTAGTGTATTGTGAACTTGAGATGATGTTAGAAAATTATACAATTGGAGCCAATAGTATGCTATGAGTCTGCACATTGTCTATAAATAAATCAGTAGGGTTGTGTTTTGAAAAAATTCGGAGTTAACAAAATTTATTCTTTTCTATAGAGGCGGAATGGATTTTCTACTGGTGCACCATTGGCCGCAATTCCTTATAATAAAGCTTTATTGAATGTTCCACCGACTAGAGTAACAACAATTGATAATGGGATTCGAGTTGCCACCGAGGACAGGTCTTTAAATTTCATACTTATGTAGTACATACTTTAAATTTTTCAGTAGTTTGAGAATTTTTCTTATTTGAAGTGTTAGTTTAGACGAAAAGAGTTGCATAATAGCAATCACAGTTTTCCTAATGTTTTTTTTTATTATAGTGGTTCACCCACCGCCACAGTCGGAATTTGGATTGATGCCGGGTCACGATATGAAAATGACGACAACAACGGAGTGGCTCATTTCCTGGAACACATGGCATTCAAGGTAAAAACACCAAGAATATTCCCACTGTCCCATGTGTCTATTTGCTGTTTAAATACCAATATAATCTTATACATTGTATGACTGTTTCAGGGCACAAGTAAAAGAACTCAATCTGCTTTAGAATTAGAAATTGAGAATATGGGAGCCCATCTTAATGCGTATACATCAAGGGAGCAGACAGTATTTTACGCTAAATGTTTATCAAAAGACGTTGGCAAAGCTGTTGACATCTTAGCCGATATTCTTCAGAATTCAAGGTATATAAAATATATTAATAAATAAAATTATAATATTTGAGTACATGTACGTATTTTACAATGTTTTTTTTACATTAAATTAGATTTGAAGAAAATCAAATAGAACGAGAGCGTGGAGTTATTCTACGTGAAATGCAAGAAGTTGAAACTAATCTTCAGGAAGTAGTCTTTGATCATTTGCATTCAACAGCCTACCAAGTAAGTAATAATATGTTGCATACTTTTTGTAGAATTACTACCTACTATATTTTATTAAATTTTAATTTCTTTTCTTTTCTGATAATTTTTAGGGTACTCCCTTAGGAAGAACCATTCTTGGGCCCACTGAAAATATTAAGAAAATGGGACGAGAACATCTAGTTGAATATATTGACAGCCATTACAAAGGACCCCGAATGGTAATTGCTGGAGCTGGTGGTGTTCCTCATGATGAACTTGTTGCTCTTGCAGAAAAGCATTTTGGTCAAATTAAATATGTTTATGATAAATCTGAAGTCCCTGAAGTCCCCGTTAATTGCCGTTTTACTGGTTCTGAACTCAAACATCGTGATGATGATTTACCTCTCGCTCATATTGCCAGTACGTAAATTTTTATTTGATGTGTATGTACTTGATACATTTGACGAGTTTACACTGTACTAAACAAAAAATATTTAATTTTTAGTCGCTGTCGAAGGTTGCGGTTGGAAAGATGCTGATAATATTCCTCTGATGGTTGCTAATACTTTAATTGGTTCATGGGATAGATCTATGGTAAGGATGATTCTGTTTGTGAGAAGATGTGTCTAGATTCAACAAGGATTTTTTTAAGTTAGTATTTATAATTCATCCATTTGGTTAATATTGATTTTTATTTATTCCTCAGGCTGGAGGTAATGTCAGCGGTTCTCGGTTAGCAGAATATGCAGCCCATACTGATCATGCATACGGATTTCAAGCATTCAACACATGCTATAAGGATACTGGTCTTTGGGGAATATACTTTGTTTGTGACAAAATGACAATTGATGTAAGTAAATGTTTATATAAACTTATTATGAATAATTAGTAAAGGGCTTTATTAAATTTTTCTAATTTATTCTTTATAACTCTTGATTAGGATTTTACCAACGCCGTTCAAAAGGAATGGATGAACCTATGTAACAACGTGACAGAGTCAGACGTCGAACGGGCTCGTAATTTATTGCGAACTAATATGTTACTTCAGTTGGATGGTAGTACTCCTGTCTGTGAAGATATTGGTCGTCAACTTCTTTGCTATGATAGAAGAATTCCAATTCATGAACTTGAAGCAAGAATTGCGGTAATTAAAATAATCCTACTCGACTAACTATATACTTTTTTTCATATTTACTACAGAGTTGATCTTGATGATGTATAATTTTTTATTACTTACAGGCTGTAGATGCTAAAACAGTTAGAGAAGTATGTACCCATTATATTTATGATCGTTGTCCTGCCGTCGCTGCCGTTGGGCCGGTAGAACAATTGCCTGAATATGCCCGTGTCCGATCTGCAATGTGGTGGATGCGTCTTTAAAATATTCATTACTGTACTATTATGATAAGTTAGAATGAGACCCCTTTAATGTGAATACAATTTGAACATAATTTACTATAAAATTGTTCCAATATATAGCCAATAAAGTCATATTATACGTAACATAAGTTAAACACCATGAAAAAGAGAACATTTCATTTCATTTTGTTTCATAACCTCTGCGACCCGAGCTACAATCATTTGAAAGAGGCAAAGCGCGCCCAAGAACCGTCAAAAAACTCTACACGTCAAACACCTGTATTGCCAACAAGACAAAACGGAATAGCATTAAATATCTCTGTTAAGCAGTATAAATATTATTTAAAGCGACAGCGTGAGTGCCGGTCTACTACTGTCAGTTGCCAACTACAGTTTGACTGCAAAGCGTTTTACGTAAAATGCTCAATTATCTTGTACTCATAGGAAACAGTTTTTACTGCACTTTGTGAATTTCATACAATTTATATTTACAAAATTTTTTTTTCACATTTACTCAGTACATTTTGAAAAATGTCAGACAAATGGGAAGTTGTCAGTGGAGGCAAGAAGAAACAAAAAATTGGCAATGGACACGTAAAACCACCATCACAGCCTGCCGTCACAGTAACTACAAATGTCACATTGGGTAAATCAAATGGAAAAGTCAAGAAATCTCGAAAAGTTATTATGGGTAAGTCATGTTATTTTAAAAGACAAAAACTACATTTATACAAACTTTATAATAATAATATTATGACTAATATATTTTGAGAATTAAGCGTTTAATTAATTATAGACTCATTTAGTTTTTCATAGTATGTAATGTGAGCTAAATATATAAGTACATGTATGTTTTATTTTTGTCCATACTGTTCCTAATTAAGTCTGATGTGTACATAATATAGTACATTTGTTATTTACCTTTCATTAACTGATGTGTAATGAAATATTTGATTTTACACAGATTACAAGATTCAGAATAAACAAGGAGGGGGTGATCAATTTGAGATTCCTCAACCAACTGCTCAGACCGGCTCAGCTAATTCAACATCTGCTAATAATAAGCCCAAGAAAAAACCAAAAGTATCTAATGCCCCTACTTCAAAGAAGGGTTCTGATCTGGAAACTCTGTTGGACAAAGTAAATTTATTTATTTTTCTCGACATATTTGTATTCTATAATTGATACATTTGATAAAATTTATTTAATCTGACACTAGACACTATGCATTCATAACTCATCCATCTTTTACAAATTTATTTTGAAACAGGTTCCAGTCGATGAATTAAGCAACTTTTTTGAAGAATTACGTTTGTCAGGTACCGCAAATGATGCTCATTTATCATGGATCAAGTATTCAGCAGGAGCTCTCAACAGCCGTCTGAACAAAATACAAGCATCGGACGTTCCACAATGGCCTAATGAATTAGATTTTCCAACCATTCCTCGACCATTACAAGAAACAATAAAAACTATCATTTCCAAAACTGTGGCCTCAATCAAACAAGATTCCAGTGACGTGTTGGGGCTTTCATTTTCATCTCTTTTGGCTACCATTCCGAATCTTTGTCAACGAGGTAATTTGACGTTGCTTTTGTATTAATCACTGTAACTGATAACATGACATGTACTAAATATTTTTATTGCTGACATTGACAGCTGATCCAGGATGGGGATACCTAATATTTTTACGAGAGATGATTTTAATGGATCCAGATGTTATGCTGAGAAGAGCAAGAAGTTATGCCGGTGAGTTGTTACGCCTTTTTTTAGTTGTTGCAAGATCAAAATTATGGAGCACTACACTAGAAGTATATTCTGTAGTCACAATTGAGAAGTAAAAGTAAACTAGTATTGAGATTATGGCGAATTCTAACTAGGTAGAAAAAATAGTAGAACTTAATGAATTATGTGCTAATTGGAACTTCTGATTAAGTTCAGCGAGTAAGTGTACGCGAAAACCCAATTCAAAAGTGTGTCAAATGCTTTAATTAACTTAATTTAAATTGCTCTTGTGTATGTAAAGCGAAAAATCTTATGTGAAATGTCCATAACTAAAATACAAAAGATTCAATGTATTCAAGCATATATCTAGGAAGTTTAGCAATTCTCATGAAATTGTTACAATGATTTCTAATGAAAAACACTTTTTGAAATTTTTTCAGATATAATGGAATCGTATGAAAATCGAAAAGAAATTGGAATTGCTTGTCTATGGGTATGTAAAATTCAGTTATTTTTGAAAAGATTTTACTACATGATGCCTGTCTATAAAATACTCTTAAAAACTAATTAGTATGAAACATTAATAATAAAAAATAAATTTTAAAATTAAATTAATTACAGTCTTGTAAAAAGTCGGGTTATAACTGAATCTCTATTGTCATAATATTTTTACTAGGTTTCCGCGCAAGCTTGTCTTCACTCTACGTCCGTTCTAAGAATAGTTTTGAACCAAATTCTACCTTTTTACAACTTTGTAAGTAACAAGTACTTTATTCACCTCACTCTTCATCTGTTCTAAGAATAGCTCTGTAGTGTTTTCTTACAAGGAAAAATGTAATCATTATTAATTTTTAAATACCTAAATATTATTAATATTTTTATTATTTTTTAAAAACTATTTTCAATACGTTTTGGTTTTTTAGAAACATTACAAGAGTTTCGTCACCAGTGTACTTGAGACTTTGTCAGTCGCCGACATGGCCGGTGATATTGTCATTGACACGGACGAATTTGAAGGTAAGGAAAATTGAAATGTTCGCTGTATATTACATATTGTGACAAGTATAAATTTTCTACTACTGTACTTGTAATTTGATTTATTTACAAAATTGTAATGAACGATAATTACACACAAAAGCATATTGTAATCCATTGAATTAAATTTCCTTTTTTTCTATATATTCATCGACCTTGATATCTTTATATAATCGCTACGGAATTTGAAGAATTCTTTGAAGCCTCTTTTGATCCAAAGAAAAGGAGAGATTTTGAGAAATTTTATCCCCGCATTAAAGTATGTTTTAATTTGATATCAACTCCTTATAATATGAATGCATTTTTCGTATGTTGACAGTTATTTTTTAAATTATAATTTAGGACTTGACATTGAAAAGTCTAAGTGGACGAGGTAGTGAATTGTTTCATAATTTTCTGGAGCGTCTAGGAGAAAAAGACTTTACACCATTGTCTGTTTACGGTCATGAAGTAAGCAAAAAATATCATTTATTTAAAAATTACTTTAGTAAAAGTGTTTTTATGTGTAATATGTACTAATTTGCATCATGTTCAAAATAGTAATGATAATTTTTTATATTTTTGTGACAGACGTTTGATATTCTTCATGGTTGTTTGGAAAATGACCCGGCAGTTATTCCATACTGGACAGAGATAGTGTCCAAATTCCCCAAAGAAAGTGCTGCACTTTTAAATTATTTATCAAAAAATGTGGCACATCTAAATGCAAAAAGCCACAAGCTTTTGGAGTCCGTATTTATACAATCGGATGAATTTGCTGTAGCAGCTGTAAAGACTCCGGAACTTCTCCGAGCTGCAAAGGTCTGTACTTGATTATCCAACTAAACTCAAATAATTGCTCTATTAGAACATCTATTAGCCTTGTATGAATAGGGATTACGTATAAAACAAAACCCATACAATGAGACAGAATAGAATAATTATACATGTATTAACATTGGTACGATAGAGTATGCAACTGAGTTGCTGCTTACAGAGACTGTACAATGGGTATGATATAGCCCAAGATTATTTTGCAATGTTTCCAGTTCTAAATTTATCATACTCTTGAACTTCGTGTAGACTCTGGTAGACAAGTCTTATGTATGATTGCCAACTTACGTACGTATACATGTCTCAAGCTAATCTACCATTACCATTCATTACATACGTTGTATCATACAGCCTGTATGTAGCGTGTAAGTGTATTTCAAAAAAAACCAACCAGGTGTTAGGTGTTTATATAATCTTGTATTTTTTTATATACGTAAATTAATAAAAAAATATTTTCTATATCCTCACGCATAAAAAATGTAGAGGCAATAGAACTAAAAATTTTACGGTATTTAAAGTTCTGTTTCTAAATATTAACTTTAATATGTATGACCATTAAAAAATTTGTAAATTTTTATAATTGCCTTCACATTTAGTAGACTCCTGTCAGGTTATTTTTAGAATTATTTATGCAAAGAAAATGTTAATGTTGATGAGTTTATTTATATACAACATAATTTTACAGTAGCTTTGCAAAATTTTACAGAAACTCCAACTTGGATTTAAAAGAATTGAGGCATCCCGTAGGAGATTTACTTGGAAAACTGGGACATTTGTTTTGATTTTGGCGTTGGTGGGTCTGTTATGGCTTGATACAACAGAAAACGGCAAAGGCTCCTTTTCAAACAGGTCCGTTGAATAACTTACAAATATTTTACTCTTTTTCATGATTATTTTTTAAAAAAATAATTGAATTGGAAATTTGATTTTCAACAGTCATGTTGGAAAGTTCCTAGCGAGCTATGGTGTCTTAGATGAAGTTCTATTAGTTGGAGAAACTACCGGCAAGTTGGCCAAGTAAATCGCATTTTTTAAAACAAAAATTAAAGTTAAACTTGTCGCTGTGTATGAGGGGTTTAGTAGCAGTTTATTTCGTTTATTGAAACGTTTTTTATATATTTTTAGAACGGGGTATAACTACGTTGCGCCACTTTTTCGGAACCTCTATGAAGGGGTACGACCAATGTTGCAGACCGTAGAGAAACAAGTAAGATTCAGTTAAAATATTTTATTGATGGTGCTTACAAAATATTCTTAATGAACTTCTCAAGTACTAGAAAAAATGGCTTATAAATAAATTTAAAATGATTTTGTGGACAGATTGAAGCTTACATTCCGGAAGTTGTTCAATACATAAGTTCAATAAGTAAACAAACCGTTTCTTACTTCAACTACTTGGCAGACAAAGTTTTCGTGTAATGATTTTTTTTAATTATTTATAAAATTATTTTTCACACATTGATATTATTTGATATCCACCTTGGAATGTGACTATAAAATAAGTTGTGTTTTTTTGTGAATTTCAGAGGATCTTTATCACCTGAAAATCTGAGAAAATTAACCAAAGACATTTTGGCCTTTGTTTGGACTAATATATACTACATGTCCACCAAAAGCTTTGAGCTCTTGACATTGTTAGTGGACTATGTGAAGCAATACTTGTAAAAGATAAGCATGGTATAAATGTCCATGTTCTTCAACCGAAGAAGACTTGAAATTTTGCAAAATTCTCTGAAGCACCAAACAAAAAAAAAAGTCTCTCATTAAATTTATCTTTAATAATGATTAACCATAAGAAGAAAAAAAAACTCAAAATGTTAACTTGTATTTAATAGATTAGATCAATATTGTTATGATTGTTGTTGTTGTTACACTTCGACTGATGGGAAAGAAATAAGCAAAAAAAAAGAGAAGAAATTGTTAAATTGTGTGTGTGTGCAAACGGTATTGTGGACAGAACGATTTTGTTTGCCTTCATCACTCAATTTCCAATTCAAGATTGTGAATTTGTATGGGTTGAATACTCATCTAAATTCCTCATTCCCTCAAATCTGTCTCGAACTGCAATACCGTATACATTATACTTGCAAATAATACAGCGAAAATTCATCTGAGCAGAATTAGCATCTGGATTACTATTTTTAGTACGAATTCATAAAATATGATATGATAATATATATATATTAATACTATACTTGAAAAAGAAATGATGATGATTTTTGTTAGCCTTGTTTATAAAAAAAAATAAATAGCTCATATATAAATAAGTATATAATATATTTTATTCATTCATACTACGTGAGTGAGTACTAGTAGATGTACCTCAAATCCAATCTAGCTAATGACAAGTGTAAAAAAAAGAAACGGAATCTGAAAGAAATGAAACAAAAATGTGCCTAATTAGTTATTATACTATATTTAAAATACAGGGATATACTTTTAGAGTATTAAAATACGTGGAAAAAAATAGACAAGAAAAATATTTGTGACAATAATTTTTCCTTGGATCTGCCTTGATCAAGATCCGTGTAATTATTGTTAATTAAGCAATGCTTAAACATTTGTTCCCATATGTGTACACTTAGTACTTTGTATAACACCAAGACTATGATTCACAGAATTAAAAGATTTATTACAATGTCTTCTATTACTTATCATTTATTTTTAATGAATAATTAATACTACTGACAGCAATACAGGTCAATTTTTTTCATCTTTTTTTGAGTAGATATCATATGGCATAGACAATACGAATCATAAAAATAATGTTTCTCAACAATACATTTTTTACTACATATTTTATACTCATCAAAATAGGTTAAGAGACTACTGTCTGTAGTTTTCTACATTTAAAATGAACTCGATAGTTCACAATGCATGTTTGTAGGTGTTTACAAGTGGTATGTATATAAAATTGTGTAGGGGCAGTGTGTTAAAAACATGTTTAACTGTGGAGGAGAAAGGAGTGGTGAAAGTTGCTACTTCTTTTCACTCGTGAAAGTGAGGACAAATCCTTCACCACTTTATGATTATTTAGTGTTCCAACGTTCTCCTGAGAAATCCCTAAATAAACCGTGAGCTTGCGTCGTCCTCTGCACTTTACGTTTTATTTACAAAAGAAAAACTAAATGCGTAGATTCATCATCAAAAAATCATTTTCTAGCTCCTCAAAAGAACTCTGAACTTGAAGTAGAAAGCTATCGTACTTGTCTCCATACCTACAAGTATTTTTCTATTCATTCCTCACACTTGAACTACATTCACAACTTTCATTATGTCCTTTTAAAGTACCCACTTGTCGTCATATTAAATTTATACATGTGTCCATTTATTTTTCTATGCAAGAACAATAATTATGAGTCTTTTAATACAAACTTTCCCATTTCAATGTTCATAAATTAAAATAACCTTTCCAGTTGTTGAAATAGTACAGTCATGATCATATTTAATTCAAATCATTTGCGATGCATGATGCAGGTTGAGACAGAAAATGTGTATACTTGTATATATATGTAGTATATGATTTGACTTGTACATATTCAAAAAAAATGGTCATTGTCTATGAATAATTGTGATGGTCTCCAAGAAATAATTTGATGTCATCAAAAAAAGGAGCATAACATATGAAATAATTTAATTATACACATATTCAGGGTTTCGTAAAAACGAAGAGTGACAAAATTGGTTGCAACCAAGTCAACTTTTGTTACTGTACCTATACTTATATATATATATATAACCTGTGTAATGTATGAAGTTACGAAAATAGAAAAAAAGAAAAAGGTGGTCGATGCCAAAAACGAATTTATTATTTATAGTCCCTTTATATAGTATTACAATCATCCTTTTTAATTCTTGTCTCTATTGCCCAAAAGACCACTGAGGGGATAAGTGATATTTGTGACATCACTTCACAAAGAAAAATGAGAAGGACGTCACTCATAGGACCTTTGTGTTTGGCCTATTCATTTTATTTCTGTCATCAAATTGTACCATTACAAAGAGTACGCAAATAGGCCTAAAAACAATTTGAATGCATCGTGAAATGTGAGTCATGAAAAAAAAATCATAATTTTGTTAAATATGTACAATTGACACACATGCATTTTTTACTGTTTTTAACCTTGTTTTCTTTCTGCTACGTAAAATGTAATAATCTAATGTATATTTACAGGAAATATTTTTTTAGAATAAGGATTTCCGTAAACAGGAATAATAACAATATTACTAGTACAAAGTTTAATGAATATGTACACAAATATTTCTCAAAAAATTGATATGTCCATGCTTTGCATTGTACTTAAAAATGACAACATAACTCAAGCGTAATTATTTATTCACATGTGCTAATGTGTTATTATACTTTACATTATAAGTATACAAGGGGCATATTTGTAAGTAACACATTTCTTTTCTTCTACTATCCATTTAAATTTCTTGTGGAAAATTTCCAATGTCAATGCAAAAATGTCAGAACATATTACTTTATAGTGTTTTATGGATTGTATTTCCGTATCTGAATTATTCTGTAATAAAAGTTGTAAGTTCGTAGAGTAATAATTAAATTAAACAAGCGTAAAAAGTTTTTTGACTTGATGACATTTGACATGATAAATAATTTGTATGTCTGTACATGTAAAATTACCAAATTAATTGGTATTACCTTGTCTCTTGTCCCTGTATTGCATCTTATCACATGTTTATTTCAATGCCGGAAATGATAAACGAATAAACAGAATGACCATCATTGACAGTAAAAATGATTAAAGAGATAAAAGAAACTTGTATAGAATTTTCAGAATTTTCTTTTCAAAACATATGAGGGAGAGAGAGAGCTTGGGTGGCTTAAATTTATTTTTGACTAGCAATTAGAAAAAAAAGAATAAAACCGGAAATGTTTCATTTTATTTTTTCTGTGTGTAAATAACAGATAAAATACCCGGGTGAACAAAAGAACCACGTACAAATACTCTTGTAGTCCTTTTTTATTTGAATACAAAAGGGTCACCTTTAAATATTATCCATTGCGATTGGTACATGTGAAAATTCACAACCTTGTTGACGTGGACTACTTCCTCCTCTATCATTTCATAGGGATAATCTTGATTTTCTTTGAAAAACTTGGAAAAAATGGCACATATTTAATACCACAATGATTTTAATACAGAAGAGAGAGAGAGAGAGAAAGGGAAACAATTGTGCCTAATTGTCCACTTGTGTGGATGGGAAATGACTGTGATCATGTGATATTAAGGGACATTGTCATCCTTTTCCTATTATCTTCAGTCATTAAATTGGCTGAAAAACTTTCAACCATTTTCTTTGCCCTTCCCCCTCTCAGAGAAACTTGTAGGGAGGGAGTAGAGGTTGAGAATTTTCTCTGCAGCATAATTCATGACATTCATATGGCAAACAATAATTAAAAGAGAGAAAGAGTAAATTGAGAAAATATTTATGTTGTGGAATATTGTCTATGTAATATTTTATTTAATAATGCTCTCCAGTTTTCTGTATACGTACATGATGAATATCGGGACTATGGAGAAAGTACATGTCTACTCGTATACGCACCCCGTAAATAATGCCATTTCTGCAGGAGTCTGCAGAGAAACGTCCGAAATTTCTGGTGAAAAATAAAGGTCACCTCATATGGTGTGTAATTGACCCAGGAATATTTTTCCAAATTCTTGACCTGGAATTTCCAGCAGACTCTTGCAGAAGTCACCAGAAAAGCGTCCCAAATTTCTGGTCAAAAAATTATCAGAAAATTTTCGTACGGGGAGAGACATGGCTCGTGGGTCAGGGGGATTTTTTCAAAAAAGTGGCGGGTTTGTAAAATGGTGAATGGTACCTGTGGGAAGGGAGAGGAGCCCATCGTTGAAATTTTCGTTGGGGTACTTGTACTGGTATGAGTAGTAGCCCATCATGGATCCCAAAATAGTTTCAAAGTAGACTAAAAGATCGTAGACATCCTTGTTAAGGGGAAATGATATGTAGCGCCATTCATTCTTCTTGAGATTGCCCTTAATGATTTCACACGTATTGAAGGACTGCGCTTGACACGCCTCTTGGTCCCCTCCAAGGATCGTGTACTCACCCACATTGGGACTCCCCCCATTGATGATGGACACGTAGACAATGCTGGTATTTTCGAAGGGGATGGTCGTGGTGGGAACATTCAAACTTGCATCCTTGTTTGTGACGTCAGGAAATTGATTCGAGTAAGAGTACTGACCTTCGACCTGACCCGACTTGACAGCCATGGTGAGGGTGATGCCCCTGATGGGCATGTTAAAAGAGTAGTAATTTACTCCAGAATCATTCACCATTCCGTTGACCCCCATACAAAGCTCCACCTCCATGGGTGTTATCATTTTCTCATTCTCACTCCGCACAAGGATTGTCATTGGCCCTTTTTTGGCAAGGGCGCCTCTTTGGAAATGCAACAAGAGCAAAAGTAGCGCAAGAAAAAATAAACCAACGAGTGAATTTATCATTTTTCAAAAATTCTCGCATTTTGATCTTACAAGGTTTCACTTGCCCTGAAATTGGACATGACTCAAATAACCGGAAGCGTGGCGTGGGGAAGACCGGAACTGGGATGTTTGGTGTAAACAATGGGGTTGCGAATTTTAATTAATTTCCATTGTGACCAATTCATATTTTAAATTAATTACTCCTCATTAAGTTTAATTTAGTTAATAAATATTTAATAAAACCAATCATCTTCACAAATACTGACATAAGAGTGTGGTCTTCTTAATTGAATAAAAACGTTAATTGTAATTAACTTTGGTTAGTAGCTACAATTTAATGAAACCATGCTAAAATTTGCGTCCCACAAAGAGACCAAAAGGGTTCAATTCTTGTACTCAATTTCAAAAATTTGTGACTCAATTACAAAGTCAAAGTGAACAATTACAAAATAAACCACATGACTTGTATGTCACTGTCCGTGTATGAACTTTAAATCCTACAATTTTCCGAATGTTGTAGACAGGAACCACAAAAATTAATTTGAAATAAAATAACTTCAAGCTAAACGTAGACAGGAAATACACAAGAATTTTGTAATTAAAAAATTATAATTGGCAATTATTTGGGATTTTGTTTTAGACTAAAAACGTTCTGACCCAAAAACATTTATTTGTAATTGGTCCATCATCATTAAATGTTCAGGGACGCTCGAGGTGAAAATGGGAGGATGGCAACATATTCCAAGATTAATTGAGATTTAATCTCAATTATATATATGACCACATGACCTTGTCCTATTAAATAAAACATCTGGGGTGCGTGACAGAAAGAGGAAAAATACGTTTTAAAAATAGTCATTTTAACTTGAATTCACAACTGTTCTAATTTAGAATTAAATAAATTCTACACCTGAAACATTACGTCAGTTGTGTCCAGAGAATTATCTGAAGATTTAATTTTTTACCGCACAAAATGAATGTGACGCCAGAAGACTACAATAAATTTAATGGAGCTCAATTCCGGGACGCCAAGGAATTATTGGACCAGATTTTGCAAGATGGAGTCCAAGGGTACCACATTTTAAATGTCATGTAATTTTTATTTATTTTTTTCATTTAATTAGGGTCCACACTATCCTTGACATTGGTTGCGGGTCAGGGAATGTCACAACAATGTTGGCGGCCATGATCCCTCATTCCCGCATAATTTCAATTGACATTGACCCCGCCATGATCACATTTGCCCAGCAGACCACTACAAATAAATCCATTGAGTTCATTGTGCAGGACATAAGTGACCCTTGGTCACTGCTTGACCCCAAATTGAAATCAGTGGAAGGTAAAGTTGATCTCATTTGGTCTAATAGAGTACTCCACTGGGTCAAAGAAGAAGATCGACCTCTGACTTCCGGCACAATTTATCGGCTCCTTCGACCTGGCGGTCGTTTTTATGGTCACGTGACACTAATTCATAATTTCATTGATTACTTACCCCAAGAAGAAAGGCGGGATATTTTGAAGTGGATGAAAATCCCAAGTTATCAACAACAGGAGGAGGAGTGGCGCAATTTCTTTGGGGATCATTCCATGACCTCGGTGTTACTACAACTGGAGTACCGGGAATGGACAGGGGTCACAGATGAAGAGTGGGCTACTGTGGGTGACACGTGTTGTGAATATTTCAAGAGATTTTTTCACAAGGAAATCAAAGGAGATGGAATTGAATTAATGGAGCAGATGAAATTCAAGGATTTGTGTCTTCGCGCCATCTCTACTCCAATTGGGCAACCAATTGTAGATAAATTGGGGGGTGACAGAATTAATTATTATGGACAATTTAAATTAATTGCCGTCAAATAAATTTCATGCCATTTTTTAGAGGGAGTCAATGGATGAATGCGATGACAAAATTAAAAATTTTGCCTTGAGGTTACAGTTACAAAATGTCAGTTATGTACACTAATTACAATTAAAACTAGACAAATGACTTTTAAACTCATGTATGACATTTAACAAGAAAATGTGAACATTTTATGAATGTGGAGTGTCAATTATTAGAATTAGGCAATATTAAATTGATTAATTACGATAAAAAGAGTTGAATGAACATTGTTGTCTGTCATAATAATTAATTAAAATAATTATTATTTTAATTAAAAATTGGAACCAGGGATTTTTGTTTTATTTACAGTAATTCAAATATTGCATGGTTTAGTCATAATCAAAATTATATTGTAATTTAATTGAAATACATCAAGGCTTTGATGTATAATAACAATAAAATTGCATTTTTTAAAAAAATTAAACTAAGTTTAAATTTGATTGTTAATTATTTAATTATTCACTCAAAGTTCATGTTTTGCAAAGCGGGCAGCTGGCAAAATGAACCCAGTTAATTAGTTAATTTTGGTACGGATCTCCAAATTTAGTTGTCAACTGTTCCATCATGGCGTTTTCAATAAGATCATTTGTCATTTTATTTGTGGTGAGTAAAGGCTCCACCATTTGAACCATGAGACGGAATCCATCCAGTCGTTGAGAAGTCAGTTGATTTCCAAAAATGAGGGATTTGTCAAAACCAAAAAAGATGGTGGGCTCTGTACTCCATTCCTTTGCCGAATTGAGCATCTCAATTCGTTCCTCTTTTGTAAACTCCCCGGGAATGTTCATCAACGCTCCGCTAATTATTTGACACAGGGTCACCAATGACTCACCTAAAAAGTTTACAATTTAAAATGTAATTACAATAATTCATTTAATACAAATTAATTAATTACTGCGTGTTCTTGACAGTCCAGGTGCTATTTTATCCTGAATGGCCAGTAGGTAGCGTTGTCGCTCCATTGCCTTTTCAAAATCTTTTCTTGAAATTTTTACTTGAGGCCGCAATTTGATTAAAGCTTGTGTGGCGGATTGTATCAAATAATGATTTGCGTGGAACCGATTTTTCTGATCATGAATGAACTTTTCAACTGGCGCCAAATTTCCGTTTTGAATTGCGCTTATTTTACTTGGTCAAGTTTTCTTTTCTGATGGTAAAGCACCTGGCGAATTGTACCATACAATTTGTGGCCACAAATCTGTTCAGCTGAACAGACGTTGCAGTACCATGGAGCAGAGTCAGAAAAGTCCAGCGGACTTTTGGGTAGAAAATAGCCCTTTTTAGATGACAAAGGTCACAGGTCACTCCATCCATGTAAGTCCCAAATTCGGACGGGTCAAGACATCTCTTGCAGCGACAAAGAAAGTGAGACCTGCGGATATTTTCATGCTGTCGCTCCACCCTCCTCAGCAATTCAAAGCCGTCTCGACTGTAATTGATAGTCAAGGCCTCGCCCTTGGGGACTGGAACAGACGTCCTTGCTTTGATGCCAACGTGAGGAAATTGTAGAATGTTGCGGAAACAATTTGGAGAGCAAGAATGATTCATTCGACTTGACTTCAAAAATGTTCCCCAAACAGGGGCCCTGAAATTCCCCCACATTTTACTGTACTCATCTCTGGTCCTTTACAAATTGAGTGAAAAAAACAATTAGAATTTGGCGTACCTGCTGCTAAATTCGATCTCGTCGTCAAAAGAATGAAGATTTTGATCATTTGCTCTAATCAGCTTTTTCAGTTCCTCATCATCAATCGCCAGAATCCCTCCGAGGTCAAAGTTGACCAAGATTTTGACCATGGCCACCAACGCACCATCGTCCATGAGTATTGTGATTGGGTAATTTTCTGGGGGAATGTAGATTTCTCTCATTAATTGATCGTGACCATTCCGATCATTTTGTCTGAGAGACAAGAGCCGAATAATTCCGATACAGTGGGCCATGAACTTTTCCCCGTTGGCGAATTGCCCAGAGAGCCCTCCAAATTTTGAATTGTTTGGCGGGAATTTGGTCTTGTGGAGGACAAATAATAGGCACTCATTCTCGGCGTGTATGGGATTCTGTAAAAATCCGGGAAAATTGTTATTTAAATTACAAATGGAAATGAAGAAAATAATCTAACCTCTTCAGAAGAGGCGGAGCATACAGGCCAACGACATTTAGAACAAAAGGTCAACGGATCGGAGTTGAATTCATGGCCACAGGTGAGACAGATCCAATTTTGACCTGACCAGCCATGAAAATAGGTCAAGGTTTCTCATCAAGAAGAAGGGTCCCGGGTTTGAGATTGCGGGTGGCCACCCATTGCTTCCCGAAAACGGGGTCTCGATTAATTTTGAAGGGGGAGCACTCGGTCTTGTGGATTTTCCAATTTTCAAGTTGATGAGCAGGGGAGCAGTAGGACACGACTTGACATCCCCCACATTTTTTCTTTGGGGAGGGGCTTTCATCTTTACAACCCGGACATTTGTCCTGAAATAAAATTGGAATTTTAATAAAAGTTTACCCATTTTAAATAATAAATTGTCAATGGTAAATAAATGCCATCCATTTTGTTAAACAATTTTTGTAAATGGTGGAGGCTGGGAATTGAATGGATTGAGACAAAATTGTCCGTTTAGTCTAAAGATTTCTTGGGTGAGTCATGGAGAAGAGTCCAAAGAAAGGGACGCGCCGGGTGTGGGTGAGTCATCAACCCACCCATTAAATTAAGTGCCCCCCTCCACACTCTGTTAGTTCTAAAGGGAGTCACGTAACAAAGTTCAAATTTCATAACGACTCGCATTCCTTTGTAATCAACGTCACAATCTTGGACTCAACGCACTTCCAAGCTTCTAATTTATTTTCAAGAATTTAATTGAAGCTTAAAAGTCATTTTCAAAATCTTAAATTATTTGATGCATCAAATGATGATTTATTTTATCTTAACAATATGCATCAATAACATAATTTGAAAGAAACGTTTTTTTAATTTTAGAAATATTATTAACTATTTGAAAACATTTTTGGAGTTATTTTTGGCCGAAAGCAAGGAGCTTTTTATGTATGTGCCTAGGCAGATTTACTTTGCTTACGTTGTCCTATTTGTCTGTGAAAAACGAATGCTGATTCATTTCCTTTTCAAATGCCAATTTAATTTGCACATGTCAAAACATTTCTGACCCAACAGTTTTTTTTTCTCATTGACCCCTTCCCATTTAATTAAGAGGCAATTTAATTTAATTTTCTTGCTGGATATTTTCAATTAAAATATCCAGCATTGTTTTCTCAATCTGAGAGTTTAAAAATTATTTGAAATGGAATTAATTTCATTTATTTTATTTACGACGGTCTTCATTGTGACGCCAATCCAAGCTGAGGATAAAATAAAACCCGTGCCTCGTAAGATTTGACCCATTTTGTCTACCCATTAAATTATTTTGACCAAAAGTATTTGAAATTATTTTTCATGATCTTGTTTTTATTTGATTGATAGCCATTTTGTTCCTACCACCTAACTTTGAGCACGTCGTTGATATCCAAGGGCGGGTCATTGGGGGTCAACAATGTACTGTGTCTTATTTGTGTAGTGTCATCGTCACGACGAATCAGGGTGGGGCCCTTTGTAGTGGCTCCATCATTTGTGAGAATTATGTTCTCACCGCAGCTCACTGTACCAACTTTCCCGGGGCTCAAATTTTGAATTTCACCGTTTTTTGTGGTAATAATAAATGGTATCTCCCTCAAAATGAAGATGGCGTCAATCATGGCATTTTAGTCCAAGAAGTAATTCCGTTTCCATACTCTTCCCCGTAAGCCCACTAAATTAAATTATTTAATTACAATTTAAGTAACTCTTAATTAATTTTAAAGGGACACATTCCCATATGGTGACCTCGCCCTCTTGCGTTTATCCGAGTCACTGCCCATCCCCAAAAGATGTCACAAGCATGAGGGTGGGGATGAAGAGTACGTGGATCCGGGACAGTATGACCCAGGTCAAAGTGAACTGACCCCGTTTAATGGGATTGTGAGTAAAGTTCATCTGGCATCCTCCCAATTTTGTTTCAACATGCCCCTCATTTATGACGCCAAGGGGTGGGGGGTGATTAGCGAATCGCCCCTCGTTTTACCAAGACAAGCCAACTGCGCCGAGGGGCTCAAACTAATTGCGGATGAAGTTTGTGCCGCTTACTATGGAGCTTTTATTCCCTACGGAATTGTTTGTACTCTGAACAATGGGACGGGTGGGGGCCTTTGCTTTGTACGTCATTTCTCATTGCCAACAATTTCCATTGGGAGGTCAACCTGAATTTTTTATTTAATTTTGGGCAGGGTGACAGTGGCGGTCCGTCGGTGCACAGGGTGAATGGCCAGGTGACCCAATTTGGGTTGGCTTCCTTTGGGTCTGGGGCAGGGTGTCGGTTGGGACCAGTGGGGCTGACCCAGGTCCCATGTTATTTTGATTGGATTGAGTATGAAATTAGGCAGCGACCATCGACGCCATGTCACTATTGCCCAACACATAAAAAACATGGGGATGGCTACTCGGGTGAAACCAAATAAAAATTTGGACTGGTCCATCTGCCACTTGAACAATATTTCATGTAAGTATAATGGCGGGATGGGGTCTCATTAAATTTTGAATAAAATTAGTCCAGCATCGTTTTCATGTCCCCTATTACGTTTATTGTCTCGGTTCATTTAAAAAAGTTAATTATGAAATTTAATATTTTTTGGATCACTCGTGAGTACAAAAAAAGTAGTTGAACGAGTAAATGAAATGAATTTTTAAAGGAGAGGACATTCTGAATGTCACATTCATTTTGAGCCAATTTATTTACTTTAAGCATATTTTTTCGTGTTAACTTGATAACCCCTTCCAAGCACTTTGTTTTGAGATTTCAGTCGGGGTTATCATTAAACTCTACACGGTATTGACCCCTGATAAAAGTTTTAAAAGCCCAAAGAATGTGATGAAGGGAGAGGAGTAGATAGATGGCGGGTGTAAATGTTTACTAGAAAATTGAATACAAAATATTGTTAACCAAAATTTAAATAAAAATCAATATGATCTTTGAATGGATAAAATTCGTAAAATTATTCCGAGAATACTTAATTTTTAGTGGATGATTTTCCGTGAAAAAAAGTTTGAGGAAAGAGAAATAAAAAATAATTAAATGTGGAGTCCACATTTAACTAACTATTGTTCTGTACAGTATTAGTAGTGTTTTAACCACTCATCACGTCCACGTGGACCCACATCCATCAGTTCGATGCCCCCGCAGTTAATTTGGTTCAATAAATAAATAAACACAATAATTTTGGACATTCATTCTCATGTAAGACGAATTCAACTTTTGCCGCATTTTTTAATTGACGTCACGTCAACGTCAATTATCAATTGGCACTGGCCATTTGCTTCAATGTGAGTTAAAGAAGTAAATCTTTTATTTATTTATTTAATGGCCATTTCAATTTGACAAAAGAGAAAAGAGGATACAGATTCCGACTAGGACGTCCATTTCAAAAATTGTCCTAGAAAATGATAAAATACTCTAAAAGGTCATCGTCTAATGTTTTTTTCAAAGTTCTAAGGAATGTCCTAAAACGCAGTTTTCATCAATTGTTCTCTCAAGGGGCGTTCCCTTTTGCCGCTCTCACGACAGACATAAAAATCTCAACGGCATGGCTTGGGCTGTCCAATGATCATGTGAAATGAAAAATGAGGGGATTTAAGTAGAAACCCAATTAAAAACAAAATGCAGGCTTTCTTACGATCCTCCGGGCTACAAGAAAGTCCAAGTTCACAATAATTTGAAGATTTAACAAGCCCCGGTTGATTCTCACAAGGCTTATCTTTGGGAATGGTACATGCCAAATCTTCTTTTATCTTCTCACCTTTGATAGAGTAGACATGACCCTTTTTCCAATTTAGACCTTCTTTACATGCGCAAAGGCTATGTGTCTTATTCCCCCCGACCATCCCTTCTCTTCCAGCCCGGGGCAATAGAGCCTTCGCTCGAGGTCACAATGTACAGCTAAATTATTTTGGGTGGCCGGAAGCTTTTCACTTGGATTACAAGGGTCACCAAAAGTGAGGCCATTTGTGTAGGAACCGAAGATCCAACTTAGTCCGAGAATGGGCAATAACGTCATCATCTTAGTCGCCATCTTGGTTTATTTAATCCCGCCTTCTTCAAGGGTCACGTAAAACTAAAGAAGGTCAAATATGGAACCACAAAATAATTTTAAAATATAGTTTTTCTGTTTTCGTGGAACCTTATTCAAGTAATTATTTTTATAATGGTGGATTGGAAAAATAGATCAGCGCAACAAAAAACAAATTTATGCAAAAACTTTTTGAAGCCATTATTATTCTGCCTAGAGGTGAAAATATGGAACCAATCTGGTTGTGGATTTCTCTCCCATGAAACCTTTTTATAAAACGAAAAATGGGGTACCCCTAAATCTATCCCCTATCCCCCTAAGGGAAATCTATCCCCGGGAGAAAAATCTATCTCCCGGGTAAAATCTATCCCCCGGGTAAAATTTACCCCCCGGGCAAAAACTAAACTCTACAACTAAATTTTAAGTAAAACGAAATAGATCCCCCTCAACTAAAAATTCGGGTTTTAAGAGCCACAGGAACATATCTTACCCTAGAGGACAAATCGGAGCATTGTGTAATAGATTTTACCCGGGGGCATAGATTTTACACTGGAGACAGATTTTACTGGTAGGGATAGATTTTGGGGGCGGGGGGAATAGATGGAGGATAGCTTTTGCCCGGAGGAGGGGTGGATTTTACCCGGGGGGGATAGATTTAGGGGTACCCCAAGAAATGTTAAACCCGAGTTGCACTTGCCTTTTCGTGTGTAAGTTAACTTACATACGTAAGACAGAGCGTATTTTTGCACTAGCTGACTTAAGTAACTGGGGAAATAAAAGATTTATTTTGATTGGAGGAAAA
>JAQIVZ010001597.1:0-30228 GCA_034700945.1 Arrhopalites spinosus
CTAAAATATTTCGTTTTATTTAAAATGGCTCTGATCTATATAACATTATAAGCGCTTTTTGGGGTGGGCGCTTATTGAAGGTAGGCGCTTATTTGTCAAATAAGGTCAGCGGGTAGGCGCTTATTAGCGATAGGCGGTTATTTAGGAGTGGGCGGTTAAACGGGAGTTTACGGTATAAACCTCTCTCTCTCTTTTGGCTCTGAGCAATACGAGTAACCTTTTAGCCACACAAAGTGCACTGTCTCCCCATATGTTAGACAACATTTTGGATATAGTGAGACTAGGAAGATCTTTTTCTATGTAAATTACTCGAGATTGTATCCAATATACACACACTACTACATAGAGAGCATCACTAACATTGAACCTCCTCTGTGTCCATATAAATGTATTTAAGCACCAGGGGTAGCGTGTTTGCGGTACTTTATGTATTCATTTTGTGAAGCAGATCCTTGGCTTTACACTACCAAATTCTGTACAGACTTTTTTTCAAAATTCTCTCTCTCTCTCTTATATCTGTATTTCTTTACAATTGTACATGGAGCATAAGGTTTTATCCAACTTTTTTTTCTCTCTCTCTCTCTCTCTCTCTCTTGACATTATTACAGTGGTATTGGTATTTTTTTCTGGTCTCGCAATATCTCATACAAGTAAGAGATATAGAAGAGATGAAAAAAGTAAACGTAGATCAAAGCATAGTAAAATTTTCGCATGGATAGACTTTTTTTCCCTTATTTTTCCATCTCTATTCAATGTCAATACTTTTCTATTCACAGGGTACACAGTGTGGGTCATGAGTAAAGTTGTCAAGAGAAAATAAATATTTTCTCTCTCTCTCTCTACTTTTTTATTGAGGCTGAAAATATCTTTTTACTTTTTATGTCCTTGCATCTGTTATAAAAAATCCTACTATAAAAAATACACATTATAAAATATACTATTTATTTTCTGTAGTCAAAAATAATGTAATAATTTTCTAAATAATTAATTTATAATTTAATCTCTATGAAAAAATAAAATTGTATTGTATTCAAAAAATCGAAAAATTGATTAGGACTGACACAAAAGGTAAATAAATTGAGAAGATGGTGGTGCTTGGAGAAATCAAAGGATTGGTTATAAGTTAAAGGATGTCCGGATTGCGGATGAGACAGGGGAGCAGAGAGAGAGAGAGAACTGGCAGGGAGGATTTACATATGAACAGGAAATAGTAGGAAGGTTACGATTAGGAAACTACTCGCTACTTGAATTGGGTTGGGTTTGCAGAGAGAGACAAGCACAAGCACGGTTTTTTCTTCTCTCCTGCCCTCCTCCACCCATTGCAAAGTGTGATCATATTATTCTTACGGATTGACGATTGTGCCATTACAACAAACTATTTCTTCCCTTGAAATTTTCCCAATCAAATCTCTCATTTTATCTCTCTCTTTCTCTCTCTATTGAATTGCATATTCAAGTTCAAACGGAGGCATTCAGACATACAAGACACACGCACATTTTCCTCTCTCTCTCTCTCTCTCTCTCTCTCTTGGTGGGTATAAAGCAAGATGAATGGTTATAGTAGGAGGGAAGCTTGCAGTCCAATCTGGGGAAATTGAGCAAGGAGATTTTAAGAATGTATCTTTTGCATAGACTCTCTCTCTCTACCTCTCCTCTCTTTTTTTAGAGTAACTCCTCTTCCCATTCCATAGAAATTCATCTATAAGTGCTTATACACTTTTTTTCTCTCTTTTTTTGACTCCATCTTGTGCCAATGCCCGTTTATACAAAGTTATAACATGGAATGCAATTTTATGATTTTGTATTTCAACTCTAACCCTTTATATTCAAACCAGGGGCACATGTACATACATACACCCGAGAGAGAGAGAGAGTATACATTGAATGGTGAAGCAAAAGTTTATTGGGAGGAGAATTGGGGGGGGGAGGTATTCATGTGTAGTATAAGATGTATAATCTGCACTAGGTACTATGAATTTTCTGTCCTCATATGTATCTCTGACGTAGAAGAGAAGAAGAGCAAGAAAAAAAATCCCTATGTTATAGCATCGCATCGTAGGCATGAAATGAAATCGAAAATGTCCTCTTTTATGGAACATTCCTTGATTTATCTTCCCCCCTTCTCTCTCTCTCTCTCTCTAGCCCCAGCAAAAGATATGCAATGTGAAAAAAGATGTGTTTCTACGTATATATAACTTGCATGCCCGTTCCAACTCTTGTTTGAGAGAGAGAGAGCCATCGCCATTGTAAAGTTATAAGGTGAATATTGTTGAACGGGTGAGGAGTACATATGGAAAGTTATATTCTTTTTGAAAGGGAAAATCCTGCGCGAAGTGTCGAACTCTATTCATAAGCATCTTTCTCTCTCCGGCCTTTCTCCTCGTCCTCCTGCTTCTGTGTCGTTCCATGGGTGAAATAACATGAAGAGAGAGGGAGAGAGAGAGAGAGAGAAAGTTGAGTTGGGATGGAGCTTCCTCGCTCTGTTATAAAAAATTCAATTTTTAATAACATGGCGCAGCATTGCAGAACGCCAAGGCTGGACTCCGCCTGCTTCCTCCTAGCGCACATACACTGGCCAAGAGTCCAATCAGGATTCAGGTGGTGTGGCGAGCCGTTCGGAATTATAATAACTAAAACTCTTTTTCCCTCTCTCTCTCTCCAAAAAACTACCCAACCCTTTCAATGTAAAGAGATAGAGAAAGTGACGACGAGGATACAGAAAGAGAGAGAGAGAGAGAGAAAGTCTCTGGGAAAATGACGTTGCTCTCTTCATACAAATCCTCATGTATGTTTTTTTTTGCTTTTTCTCTTTTTGAAAGGATTTCCATGTAGAAAGAAAACTCCATTTTCGGACGTGCTTTTCCTATGGTCAGTCCCAGTCCCAGTGAGTTGAACTGAAAGATAGAGAGAGATGCAGAAAAGAAATCCGATTACGATGAGAGACTAGCCAACGCAAAGCAGCCTGAGCATGCCAATAAGCCATAGCGGGCATTAGATATAGAGGAGGCAAAAGCGGCCAAAAAAACCCTACATTATCTAAACCGAGTAAAGTAAGGGGTCGCCTGTGTACCATGCTTTTATCAAGAACACACACACACACACACACAGGCAATACATATATATACAAGTCTTGTCTATTTCTATATGAGCTTCTGTACTTTATTTTATTTTCACTGTTTCCTACATCAAGACTTTCATGTGCTTGTACTCTCCAGCCCATCCTATTTTTGCAAAAAAAAATATCCCTTAGGTATAACACGAATTTATATTCCCACCTACGTTTCCCTTGTACTCTATGTATTATGTAGAGCTACAAATATACTTACTCTTACATATGTACACACTAGTACACAGAGTCCATGTGCACTTAATATATTTCGTATAGATGGACTTAAGAACAAGTCCTATTCTGTCCCTATATAGAGAAAGGACTAGTGCTTCTGGTTAGTTTTTCTGTTTTCTGACCTGAAATATTGATCAAGAATATCTATAATCTATATACACCGAGGATGGACAAGAGAGAGAGAGAGAGAGAGAGAGAGTAGGGATTTTTACACTCAACTTTTACATGGAAAAAATGGGAAAACGGGCAACGGACCAAACATGGGGTTTTTGAGAGGAGAGCTGTATAAGTATATAATGAAGGATATATATGTATAAGGCTGTGTAGAGTATAGGGAGAGGCAAGGGGAAATGACAAATATCTCTCGGGTGAAGTAAGTAGCCGGAGAAGACATGTGGCCTGTCATTGCCCAGGAGTACGTTTCATCTCACGGCGAGAGCCAACCAATCCTTGCTAAAATGACGTACGTACAATAGAGGTACAAGAGTCGAGGGAGATGGCGATGGAGACAGAGACGGACTTTTGACCAAAAAAGAAGAAAATTGTATATAGTGGCAAACGAGAATCAAACTCCCCCTCTCTCTCTCTTTCTCCCTAACTTTCTATTTTCTTGGGTCTCCTTCAAACCAAAATCGCACTGCCCTTTGCACAAATACACGGAAACTATCAATATCCATTCCATGACGGTTGTGAATGCGGGTCGACTAGGGAAAACTTCCACCTTATGGCACTTTTGGACCTTTGACAAATTTTTCTCTCTCTCCATCCAAACTCTCTCCCCTTCTTCCCTCACAGCCATCAATTCATTTATAGTTTTATATTCCTTCACCATAAAACATTGTCAATATAAAAAAAATATATTAATTGTCAATTGTATTACATGTAATGTGTTTTTTTTATTATAAAAAAATTAATTAATTTTATTATTATTGTACAATCAAAATATATTTTTTTTAAATTTACGCGCTTTGGCTTTAATTAAGAAAAACAGTTTTTTGTTCATTTTCTTGTATTTCTTTTGTAGAGAAATATTGCATATAAATTTTTAGGATGGGAAGATGTAATAAAAAGATAGAGGAGGATCATGATGATGGGAGTGGGGAGAGAAGGAGAAAGGAAAATTGAGTCGTAATCTTGGAGCTTTCTCTTTCTTTCCCTGTTGGGTGTGTACATGATGGGGATATGGGGAAAATGGGGGGAGAGGCTATAAAATATGATGAGATATCTTTTATGAGGCCGAGAAATGAGACTAGACTAGGGACAGCCCATCGTCTAAAAAAAGGCTAGATGCCTATTGGACTGTTTCCTGCGGTTCATAAGCAATTTGCGCAAAGTTATGATGTCATGAATGCGCATGAAAGGGGAGAGAAGAATATGAAATGAAATCATAAGCTACCCATTTGAGCACACTCCAACTCTCCATCACCCAAAAACAGAGAGAGAGAAAGAATAAAACTTGACAATCTCTCCGAATGGAATCCAATCCTACCCGCGCTTCCCTCTACCTTCCCTTTCATTCAATTTTCCCCCTCTTTCTTACTTTCCAACAATTAACTTTAATAGTATACATGTACAATTATACAAATAACTTACTTGGTCGAGGTGTTTCTTTTTAATTACAATTCAGGCTTAGTTTGGGGAAAGGCCCAGTCCTGTGTCCTGTGAACAAAAACTCAAGGACAGAGACACATTCATATAATTTAATATATATTAATAAATTCTAGTACACCATAACATATACCTCTCCCTTGTATTTGTACAGTCAAAAAAATAAAATAAATATTAGACCAAGAGTTTCAGGTACTACAGATATAAGTATAGAATTTTGGGGAATGGGGACTCGAGTATTTTCCATGCGCAGGAATATTTTCATAAAATATGACGACTCAGCCTAGAGTCTATATTGTACGTGTGTGTGTGTGTTGCTATTCAATGTCTAGTCGGATCACCTGCATCCTATTTTCTATGCTATATCCTTTATAACAGAGAGAGCGAGAGAGAGAGACTAGTATGAAAATTAGATGGAGAAGAATATGGAAAATGTATCTCTCCCTGTGTGTGTTACAGGGAAGGTAATAACTGAAAAGATATTGGATTGTGCTACTCTCTCTCTTCACTTTGCCTATATCTTTTTCTAAAGTTGTACATACTCTCCTCACAGTTATATGAATTTAGTATGGATGTAAATGTGGACTGGAGAGACAAGTGGTGCTGAGCTGGATTTCCTAAGGCCTGGTTCTTCTCTCTCTCTCTAGCGGTTATGCTACGTTATGTTAAGTGTTTGTAGACTGTCACAATGCGTATGAATATATATGCAGAGTGAGATGGCTCTATGTAAGGAGGGGTAGGTGGAGGTATAAAGTGTCTATGAAAAAATACAGATATATGTAGAGAAATTTGGTCACCGTCACTAAAGTCAGGTCTTCCAACGTCGGTCACTGCTACTACTACTCGTACCACAGGAGCGCTACGACGGACTCCAACTTACCCAAACGAAAAAGGTAAAATTTGCATACAAGAGCAGCGCCACTCCAATTTTCATTTCACTCTCTCTCTCACTTCCACTCTCAGCAACTCTCTCTCTTTGGTCCTAAACCCTACGAGTTGAGTTTGCCAATCGTTACTTTACTCCCAACGAAATACGTTCCATTCCATGTAATGCAATCCTACTATTTTCCAACTGGACTGTACACACCAACACGCACCCCCCAAAAACTACATGCTGACAATTTAGCATGCAAACTTATTTTCCCTTTGTGTTGTGGGCCTCTTTTAAATGTTTGGTATACAGTGAATATTTTACTAGTATATTGTAATGAACGGGGACAACAATTTCCCCAACTTTGTCATGTTAAAAGATTAAAAAGCAGGTTATTTTTTGTCCGCGGTTGCACAGTGTGGGGTGGGGAACCATGATAAAATTGTACCCTTTTTACCCTTTTTATGCCTTTAGTGACCTGCTTGTGTAAATAAATCGACAGAAGGGTCCACTGGTCAGTTAAGAATTGAGGAAATGAGGAAAATTATTTAATGACAAAAATTTACATGACAAAAAAAATAAAAAAATTCAATGATGATTGAGATGCTTTCCCTCGTTCTCAGCACATTCTGCTAATCGATCTGCAAAAGAGTGACAGACTTTTTTGCAGATTGCAAGATCGATGGCATTAATTTCTTGAGTAATGCAGTCTCTCAACTCTTGGACTGTTGTTGATTTCCTCATGTTGACCTTGCCCTTCACGTAGCCCCAAAGCCAAAAGTCACACGGGGTCAAGTCTGGTGACAGCGGTGGCCAGGCGATGGGCCCACCTCGACCAATCCAACCATCCGAAAATTTTTGGTTCAGCCAATTTCGCACAGCGATTGAAAAATGGGCAGCAGCACCATCTTGCATAAAGTAGCCATCTTGAAGTTGAGGAATTTCTGAAGATGCTGGCCAAAGTTGTTCGTCGAGCATTTTCAAATAGGCATTGCCAGTAACACTACCCTCGAAAAAAACGGACCGATAATTTCACCCGAATAGACACCGGCCCACACCATTACGCTATCAGATTTCAATGAACCTCCCAATCAAAATTCGGGTTCGTCGCACTCCAAAATCTATAGTTTTTTGGATTAATTTTGCCGTGCGAACTAAAAATGCACTCATCAGAATATAGAATTTTATCAAGTATTTCATAATCCGAAACAATGAGGTCAAGCATGTTTTCACAAAAAAAATTTCGTTTAGAGGGATCTTCAAGATTCAAATGTTGCACAAACCTGGGACGGTATGCTCGATAATGAAGGGAGCGCAAAATGTTCACAAATGATTTTTGGCTCATGTCATATTTAAGGGCCGCGGAGCGGGTGGTCAAATGGGGATTTTCGTCAAATCCATTCTTCACCTCCTGTATTCTCTCTATTGTTCTCACTGTCCGTTGTCTACTTTTTTCACATCTTGCACTGTTCCGTGCTCATTAAATTTTTTCACCATCTTGTCCATGGCCATCCATGTAGGTGGATCCCTACTATTAAAATTTTCGTTTTTTTCCAAATTCTTCTTTCCAAAAAACTACCTGCTTTTAATCTTTTAACATGACAAAGTTGGGGAAATTGTCCCCGTTCATGACAATATACTAGTAAAATATTCACACTGTATATATATAATGTTGAGTAGACACATTAAAGTACTTTGGCTTTGTACCTAGGATAACCACATCGTTGTAGCTTGAGCTTGTATTGTGCATAGTAGAGTGTACAGATGTTGGTTCTACCTTTGCCAGAATGTGTTGAATAGAACCATAAGAAAAATATCAGGGTAATAATAGTAACTATAGAATTAATGTACAGTATTCAACCAATTTTTTTTTGCTATATAGCCAACTTGCATTTTTATACATGGACAAACTCAGCTGTAGTCAGCTTAACCTTCAGAAACATGTCTATTCTTATTGTAGTTACAGAATGCCATTTCAATGATCCATCCCATCCATCCAGTGCATTTTTACTCTCAACGCTCTCCCTTACATACATCTCATCCTCATCCTACTCAACTCAAAAACAAGAAGACGACCAAGATCAACTTTTGTGAAAGAAAAAATAAATTTTAGATTGACTGGTATTTCTTATATGAGTCATCAGTCATATAAGACAAGTAGAGATATTATGGGAATATCCAAAAAAAAGTATGTGTAGAGTTTGTGCATAAAAATGTATGCAAAATTATCTTTGTCTGCATTTACAGATATGTATTGTACATATCTGTAAAAATATGCCAGCTGGAAATAGTTGCACAGTTTTGGCTCTTGAGGTAAGTTTGCAAAAAGAAAAAAAGGGAGAAAAAATTATGATTATTACTTTACCAATATGTACATTTTATTTTTCGTGAAAAAAACAGGGAGAGTTGAACTTGTTTCGCCACTCTTATTTTTTTACACGTCTCACAGCTCTTTTGCCTCTACCGACTTTTTTGCACAAGGCGGAGAAGGACGTCAAGATATTAAATGGGAAAGGATATGTAACAATCTTCTTTGTTATGGAAAGAGAGAGAGAGAGTCATGCAATAGAAATGTACAATGCAATACAAATGGTCTGTGTCTGTTAACTTTGTTTAAAGTCAAATAATTTTACATAAAGAAATTCACTCTACACTGTACTACACTAGACATTAACTAGTGACTTGTAATGAACTTAAAAAAATTGGACATGCAAACTAATGGTATGGTCTTTACTTTATTATAAAACAATATGGAATATTTTTTTTGCTCTCTCTCTCTCTCTCTTTGTACTGAAAATGTTAATGCACTCACTCTGTAGTTTATTCTCTTTTTTTGCTAAATTTTAATTTGCAAAATTTACAAGAGTTCTTTATTCAATTTTGAGGATAACATTGTGTGAATATGAGACATAATATTACCACCTGTACCTTACCCCCCATGATATTGTGTGAGTGTACACTGTACATGTGTGTACATATAAGGACATAAAAATGTGTAGAGTGTAGAGATTTGCATTTGAAAAGAAAATAATCATAAAATTTTTCAAATGTTAGAGTATTTATTCAAGTGCATGGCTCGACTCGTAGTTTAGTTAGTAAATAACGTACAAGTATGCTCAATGTAGAATAACCTAACCCATCGCATCATGCATTAAAGTTTGTCGCCTTTTGTGTTGCAAATCAGCCCTTGAATTTGTAGATACAGCAACAAAAGAGAGAGAGGGAATCAGGTGATAATAATCTATTTACATTGTACAATTTTTTTATTTTTTTTCTCATGTCCGCATTTTTAAAAAAAATAAATTTAGATTTTATGTACACTAAACAATAGAACTGAGTTGATACATTGTATATAAAGTGGGATTGTTAAATAATTTACATAAATTTAAATCAACTACCTACCCGTAATATTTATAAATCATTTTGAGTGTATGAGTATGAGTAGCAAGTGTATTTTAAATAGTATGTATATATGGATAGTTAACATATAAATTATTATTATATGAGTAGTTAAAAATAAAAACCTTAAGGGAGAACATGATGATGAAGTTGGTTGGGGTGCCTGAAATGACACGGGAAACTCACCACCCACATACGACACGGGATTCACAAATCCAGCAATACAAATCAACATTTTGACAAAGATGTCTACACCGTGAGACAGTTCAAAGTTTACAAAGGATCAAATGTTTTCAAACAAAGAAACGTTGCACTAATTGCACCCACACAATTGAAATTGATGGCTATAAAATTGTCTCCTTGGTCCCTTTTACAATACCCATTGACTATTTACAGAGAGAAATTGGAATAGTGTCCATCATAAATCTTCATAAAAACAGTCCCCAATGTTCACACACACACAAATTGAGATTGACAAATAATTAACACTGTTCAAATGACAGTGGAAAACTGAGAAAAAAAATAATCCCACGGTTTTCAAAGTTTCCAAATATAATCTCCAAATATCCAATACTAATTACTTAAGCTGATTTCTAATAATAAATGTTTTTTTTACTAAAAAAGACACTTTTTAATAACGTGTAAAGTAAAATACACAAAATATTCAATTGCACAAAGAGCAAGAAAAAAAATTGTCTTGCTCCGTAGTTAATCGATATCAATAGACACGGCTTCTGGTTCTACACAGCTGATGACTGTGAACACAAAAAGAGAGAATCTTGATGTCAACACTGAGCACAGCATGAGTAAAAAAAACGTATGACGACAAAAAAAGTCCCTCTTTTTTATATTAAAACATGTGACAACCTAACTTTCTTACTGAGCCTTGGCTAAGAAAATTGGTGGAACAGGAGAGAGATTCAAGTTGTGAAGGGTAGGCACTTTGAAAAGCAACTGATGAGCCTAAAGTCCATCACAGGGTACAAATCGTCTTGAAGGTACTTTGACTCTCAGCCTCCACAAAGTCTGTCCTATCTTAGCCGTATAGTTAATGTTATAAGTGTCTTGAACCAATCGAAAGAAATCAGAGCCCCCAAAAAAATCCTTGGGTATATACACAAGTACTACCTACTCACATCTCTGTAAAATACAATACAATACACTAAACTCTACATTACTCTACAAAGTATATATTCTCAACAAAAAATATAATAACAATTGGAGACCTCTGGTCCATCCAAGCTCCTCTGTAGTCCATGCATATTATGTACATAAAGAGAAGAAAAGGTTTTGGTAAAAGAAATGGACCAGGTTGCAAGCGCCTAGACAGGCTGGCACGTCTCAAATTATCTCAAAAGAACGAAGCAGAGGCTTCTCCAGCTTTTTGGTACTCTTTGAGTCTGTAGACTGTAGAGTCTGAAGCTGGAGCAGCAGCAGATGTTCTTCAACTTGACTCTTTTACTTCGCCACTCTCCACCTTTCCCCATATGCATTAAACCATTGGTCGTACTTTTTGTACCTTGAACAAAATTTCCATTTTTTTTATACACACACACTCTCTTCCAACGGTAATTGTGTCCAGTCTACATCTAACCTACACAGCCTCTCTCTCTCTCTCTGTATAGACTAATGTGAACTTAAAACTTATTTACAAGACACAGCTTGAAAGTTAGTAGCTCCCTTATCAGTTGAATCTTACAATCATCCCCCCTCCCTCCCTTATAACCACACAATACATAAAATGAAAATGTATATTCACATCTTCTGCTCTAGGCTCCATGATCCATGGTCGTGGTCGTGGTCCAAGGGTACTTTACTTGTATTGACTATTCCCTGTTATTTTGACTTTTACTTTGAAAAACTAGTTTAATGGAATCGTCTACAGATATGCATTGCCCCTCTCTCTCTCTCTGTGTCTGTACATGTAAACTTTTCTTGTTATATTGACAAGACAACACACACGACAAGAGTCTTTCTGTTGGTTCGTGCCAAGGAGAATAAAAAAAGAGACGGGGTTTTGAAGGTATGAGTACCCACGTACAGACAAGGAAAGGGACGTGACAGGTGGTTGCCATGCTCCTCAATGTGCTTTGCACACAAGAAAGTACCAAAAAAGTTTCTATACTAATTTCTACCACCAAATAGTTCTCTCCACAGTAATAATGCTCCTTTTTGATCATTTTTCGGGGGGTAAACAAGTCCTCCATGCATGGAGATGATGATCAAGAAAAAAGAGACGATGATTCGTGGCAACATCCAAGTGAACCAAGAGGCCTACTCTCTCTCTCTCTCTCTCTCTGTCTGGCAGATGGTTTTCGAATATCCATGCTAACTCAGGCACACTCTTCCACACGACACCAAACCAAACCATACACAATGCAGATGGAGTGTCAAAAAGATCTGTCTGTCCTGTCTATTCCTTCTTCTTCTACTCTACTCTAGAAACAGAGAGAGAGAGAGAGAGAGACCAAGATGCACAAGATACTGTACAAGTTTACAGAGTAACAAGAGCCCTTTTTTACACCAAAAAAAAAGTTGCAATAGATCATGTGTACACCATAATATCAGTAATAATATAATTTTGGTCTATGGGTTCTTAACTAAAATTACTCAAAGACATAATCACATACATGTACAGTACACTACTCTCTCTCTCTGTACAGATTCTCAAGGGGTAATCATCTCAAAGGATACTTGAAGCCTCAGCCTTTCAACATAAGAAATACAAAACCCCTTAGAGCCCTCATTGTTGACCTCAAGACAAAAAAAAACGTGACTGACTCCAGTTTGTAAGGTAGTCTCAATGTGTTTGTACAAGGTTTTGAAGAAAAAAAGAAAGAAGAGTAAATGTTCAAAGTTTTTAAAATGATAAGCATAGACTAGAGAAAGGTTTTGTACAACGTATACTTATTATAAAATAAACTTTGTGTCAGTCATTTGGTATTTTTGGTGTCCAATCTAAAAAGACAAGCCTGGAGGTTCAAGCTGGAGCCAATTATCCCCTCAAGACACACGAGAAATGAGCAGATGGGCCAATATTCCATTTCATCACGTGTATTTTTATATGGAGGATATACAGAGGACAAGAGAGAGAGAGAAAGAGTATAGAAGATTGAGGTCTGGATGGATGGATGGGAGGTAATTACGATACGACTAGTGGCACGTGTGGTGAGGAGGTAACTAACAAACAAGTGAGAAATGGAAGATGCTTCAAAAAATACAACACCGTCAAAAAAAACCAAAAAAACCTCTCTCTCTCTCTCTCTCTCTCTCTCTCTCTCTCTCTCTCTCTCTCTCTCTCTCTATGCGGGAGTAGTCTGTTGAGGGTTGAGGTGCAAAAAAATATTATGGATCGAGCAGAAGCTAGACATAAGTTCTCCGGGTTTTATAGGCACACATAAAAAAAAGTTGAACACAACCCCACGCATTAAATTAACATACCAAATTCATATTTATATCTGTAATCTGGAATACAAGTCAATATAAGTGTAGGAAAAATCAAAACTACGCTTTGGAAAAATACAGTAATTTTTATATATACGGAAGCACTAGAGTTAGACTCTAAAAATTATTTAGAATTTTCGAAGAACTTTATTTCTCCTTTCCATGTTTCCCTTTTACTTTAAGAAATCATCAAAGTTTTTTTTTTGGGACTCACCTCCTCCATTGTATTTTTTGACACGATCAATTTATTGGGGAATAGGATTTTTACAAAGCAGAGAGATAGTACCCATATAAAAAATGATTTATTTATTTTGAATTATAAACTTATTTATTCTCTCTCTCTCTCTCCCTCTCTCTTGTAGAATTGAACATTGGTTCGCACTCAAAATGATAAAAAAAAAATAGTTTTTTGGCTATTGAACATTGTAAAAAAAATTTAACAGGTGTCAAGACAGTCATCTTTAAGAGTGAACGAGCCAAGATGAAGAGAAAAAAAAATCGTTAATTCTTTTTTACATAAGAAAAAACACTTGTCCAAGATCAAGCTTTTGAAATTGAAAAAAAAAATTGAATTGAATTAAATGACTAGAATGAAAAAAAAGTCCTTTAATTCTCTTTCCATGTAAGGGAACAAGAATGACAAGTTAACAATGACAACGGTAGGACAACCTAATTGATATTTGAACTAGTGACTCTTTTCTTTACTCTCTCTCGATCTCTTGCATCCCTCCAAAAAAGATTTGGATAGAAGAGAGAGAGAGAACTTACAAACTACAAAAGTACAACAAAAAGGACTCTGGGGCTAGCCTCCACTTTTTGTGTTTCATTTGTTATCAAGAGAAAAAAAAGGAACCAGGACTATTTGCTACTGTACTGTGAGCAACAACAAGGTTTCTCAATAACAAGAATACCAGATCATTTTCAAAAAACTTGAAGAAGCCATCAATACAAGGAGCCAATAGTGAAATTCTCTATTCAAGTCTCCCTTTGAGGAACAACAAGAATGAGAATGAGTACACACAACAACCGTCATTTTATTTTCATGGAGGGAATGACGTCTCTGTATTTTATACAACTCTCTGGACCTCTCATGCACCATTTTCTCTCTCTCTCTCTCTCAACTACTCAAGTTAATCCACAAAGAGCAGAGAGAAATAGATCAAGTATTTGTACTAAACTTTTCTACCAATGACATGGGTGCATGGAACTTGATGCAGGGGGAAAAGCTAAAGAGAGAGAGAGTCTTTATTATTTCCCTTTCCATCATTTTTCATTGCCATCCAATTTTCAAACAAAAAAAAACATGTACAAGAAGTTCAATTCTTCAAATCAATAGTTAACTTGGTGAATTCTGTATGAGAAAAACTATAGTCAATCTTCAAAAAAAAAAAGAAGCTAAGCGACCTCATGGTAGTCCAAAGCAAAAGCCGTAATTTTCCATGTTATGTCTACTCGTACATGGAAGGGGAGAATTGTAGAAGAAAAAAAAAGTCAAAAAGAATAATAACTCAATAGTCAAATCGATGAAATTATATTCAACTTTTTTCCCTTTTTCTTCTTGTTATATCAAACACAAGTCGGGAGCCGCATGTTGTGATTACAAGAATAAGAATACCCATTAAGATAAAGGCTAAAGGATAATATGTACCTTTAAGATTTTTTATAAAATCCAATATGGGTACCTTGACACTACTAGTGGAAATAAGGATGCATAATTCCCAATTTTCTCCACCACGTATTTTTGGTCATTACACAAATACTGATACTAGAATAATTTTTGGGCGGCCTCAAAGTTTTTTTCAAAATGACTTTTTATTTTCATAGACCAATACACATTGTATATCCAATAAGTTGGGCCAGTAAAAATCGGAGATAAGTATAGCGCCCTTTAATTATCTTTGGAGAATAAATACATGAAAAAGCCCTCACTTTAAAGTATTCTCTCAACCCTTTATTTTCATTTTTTGGGAGACTTGCACTCAAAACTCCTCAGACAGTCTCTCTCTCTCTCTGTGGATGATAACGGTTTTATCATAAGAAAATACTCGTAGTGTATGTTACATAAAGGGAATTCTTGTAGAGTCAAGTTCATTTTATGATAACGGATAATGTATAATTTTTCGTGGGTATAAAAAAAAGTCGTCTCCTCTCTGTCTTTTGTCCAAGATTAAGTGAGTTCACACAATTTCATCATTATTTAACATATAATATGCTAGTGGGTTTCTAGAGGAAAAAAATAAATGTTGTGGGTCTACACACATGTACAACTTACATTATATGTACACACTAAAATACACAAAGAGAGAATGGGTTAGTAAACACACGTAAAAGCAGTGACTGTGACTTTATGACGTAATATTATGGCTCCACTCGAGTCGTGGGCTTTTGGCCTCTGGTTCCGGTAGAGAGGAAGAGGAATGTATAATAAAAAAAATAATAAGAAGAAAATGTGAGCCGAAAGAAGGACCAAGCTCCCGTAATTTTACTACATGGTTAAGTAATTCTGACGACCTGTATAATCGTCTTCGTTTTGCCGTCAAAAAAAAAAAGATTCACAATACATATTCATGAACCGAAGAAAGGTCTTCAATCTTTTTTTGTACAGAAACAGACAGATATATAGTGTAAAGTGTACATTTTATGATATATTCATTGTAATATTTTTATCACATTTCAATCTTATTCAAAAAAAAAATTTTATTACACCTTTTTCTAGTTCAAATATGTGTAATTACAAGTAATAGAAAATATGAATCATCCCATCTGTTCCAATTAAATACCATACACTTTAATTGACAATCGTTTTGTAAACAAACTTGACTACTACCTCAACTAATATTACATGATGATGGTTTCGTAGGTAAATTTTTGTAATATTAAAAAATTTAATATTCTCCATACTTTATTTAAATACTCAGAGAGAGAGGGAAATAAGTCTAGTGATGGAAATTTTGGACGGAATTAAGTCATTAAACTTGTAAATTGTACTTTTTATTATGACATTATGGCGGAGAGAAATACACTATAAGGTAGTAAAGTATGAAGAGTTATAGTGATAAAAAGATGAATAAATAATTATTAGGAGTAATACTCTCAAGTCCCCATAATTTCATCCTCTCTCTCTCTCTTCCTTTTAATCTTCTCCAGCTCTTTTGACTCCCCTTCTTGTACTTCTTACCTGTGTGAATTTTATGATCTCCTTAAGATTATGAAAAACACTTTTATACGTGCATAGAATTATTCTCTACTTTATAGACTCCGAGACAGAGAGAGAGAGATCCATTGGGCTTGTTTACATACGACTTATTGTTCTCTTAAAAAAGTAAAGGATTATGAGAATGAGGCCTTTTTTCATATCTTAAGTCTATCTCTTGGTAAAAGTATTTGTAAGAGAGAGAGAGGAAAAGCTCTCTTGAGAGACATTTTAAAAAGTGAACGAGATGATGAGAGAGAGGCTTAAAATTTACAAGTGACTCATAATTAAAAAAAATCTTAAATCAAGGTTTTTCGTTAAACTTTGAATTTTATTCTATCTTTATCTCTCTATAGTTTATTATACAATTGTCTTGAACTTGGCTCTCTTTTCTTTTGTATAATATATTTTTTATCTTTATTCTTTTAAGAGTTAAAAATTTTGTATTTTGTGAAAAACTGTTTTTTCTCATCATTAAAAAAACATGCATACACTCTACACGACATTCTGTTACATCAATATCCGTCCACATACAAATATGGTCAAAACTAGCGACATGGAACCAAGAGAGAGAGAGAAATGTTGATGACTTTTTTAAATATTATAAAAAGAAAGATTGCACACTGTCAACATTTTTTTAATATAAATGATGACAAATTTAAATATCATTTATACAAAAAAGTGCACGTTCCGTAAAAAATATAATTGTACAGTACAGGTAGATTGTACAAGTTTAAATAAAATAAAGTTTACTTCTGTTCTACTGTACAAATAAGAAACAAGCCACTGCCACAACCATACATTAGGTTAATTCTGTTGATATTAATATAAAATGTGGATAAAAAAAGTGGTAATAGATAGTAGTACTATTTTTTCATGGGGTTGTGACTTGTCAGCTTATTTGCATTTGATAATACCTCCACACGAGTTGTAAATATTCATTGTAATATTTTCCCCATTATTTTATTATCAAAAAGAAAATGCTCGGAAAATATACTTGCGTACAATCTGTACATAATTCTAGCTGTACATTTTTTTACAAGTAATATTATTCTTGTTCACCTAGGCCTCTAAAGAAAAAAGATGTTGTGGAGTACAGAGCATGGAGACATAGATCTTGTCAGGAAAATAAATATGATAGGGGTCTAGAGATTACAATAGAGGTAAGAAACTTTTGTACTTGTTGTTTTTTTAGTTTATTTACTGATACTGTAAAAGATGAAAATAAAGTGCACGCTATATATAGTTATATACAAACACACAACTTCCCATTTAACATAAATAAGGAGGAGAACCCCTCATGTTTTTTTTGTATTGTATATTTATTTGTATTGTTAGTCCTCTGTTTTTAAACATGTTAAATTACCAAATAGGAGAGTAGGAGGATGAGAAAAAAAACAACTTTTTTTTTGTTTTTTTGTGTACTAACTATTAATCTGTATTTTCACCTGGCTTTTCTGGAAGATTCAAAATCTTGTTGGTCATCTCCATCTCTCCTTCTTTTCCGCCCATTTTTATTCACTTTGAGAGATTCCGTGTGCCAAACATTGAAGAAGATCCAATGGACTAAAAATCGAGTTGCATTAATTATCATCATCGTTATACGGAATTAGATGGGAAGATAAAAGAATTGTTTTTTTTGAACTCGTCTCTCCTTTAATGTTTAATTCACGCTATCCATTTCATTTTTTTTGTCTAATAGTCTCAAACTTCCAAGTAAAAAGGGCAGAACGCCCTATACAATTACATTGGTTGTAGTCATTTTTTTCTCGGAACTAGACTAACTTTTTCATTTTTTTTCTAATGATGTGAAATAAATGTTCAAGATAAAAAAGATTCAAATTTCATCTCACTCATACTCTCTTAAATTATACAGCCCAAACACAAACACTTTCGTCTCCACTCTCAATGGGACTAATAATAAATGAGCCACAGTAACACTTTTCACCCCGACCCCCTTTAAATCGTTTTCTCTCTCTCTTTCTTTCTTGATTCTCAAAGGAAGAAAAACACAAGACGTCACTTGAACGCCCACTCATTTGATATGTACATTGAACTCATTTCTTAAATTGTTGAGACCATTCACAATTCCCGTCACTCCCTCCTCCTACACTCCTACTACCCGGATTTCTCTCTCTCTCACACTTTTAAAACTTTAAAAGAGCCCAATGTTATGAAACAAAAAAAATTATTGTCTGTTGTCACTTCTTTTTCTTTTTGACACAAACGACACAAGATTAGACAAAGAACAAGCCCTCAAGGTGACTTTGGCGCACTAGAAATTTCCAAGAAAAAAAAATCTACAGACAGACTAATTGTCCAAAGGAAAAAAGAAATATAAAAAGAATCAAGTTGAAAGAAAACATGATTGAAGTTGATTGAAAACTATAAAAAAAACCATCCAACCAAAAACTCACGTGGAATTTAGTATTTTAAGTACGTTGAGAGTTTTGCGGCTCTTGTTTGTCTACGTGTTGATAAACATGCACAAATATAATATGAAATTTTATTATTCCCTTGCTCCCATTCACATCAAATGGCAAAATAGTGACTACTGGAGACAGAGAGAGACCACAATAAAAATATCAAGTTATTGGAAGTGAGCTTCAAATTACACTAGAACACTTGATATAATGTACACAGATTATATTATAGTTCAATTAAACTAATTGCAAAATAAGGTGACACCATCTGTTATTTACAGCACCACTAAAAAATATTACAAATGCAAAGCTCTTGGCTCTAACTCTCTTAGTAAGAGTAAACAACTTTTATCTGTACCCACTGTACACTGACTAATATAATATTACACTTCCAGTTTGTAATTTTTTAAAAAACCAAATCTTATCTTTTAATCACTAATCTCATTGAACTTGAACCTTTTTAAAAGCCTCTTAAACAGTCTGCGTGTGTGTGTGTGTGAGTGTATGTTGTAACAGAGTTAGAAAATGGTTAACAAACTACGTTTGACCACAATTGGCAATCAGCAATATAATATTGGCATTGACGAATCTTTAGTCAACAACAAACACACTTTTGCTATATTAGAAACATGACGAGGCGTATCTTCAATCTTTTTTGTATGGAGAAGAAGAGTCAAATCAGTTTAAGAGACAAATACAAATGACCATCATCATCATTTGTGTTGTTGTGAATTCCCAAATAAATAAAAAGTCTTGGAGGAAACTTCACGTCATTTAAAAATTTTTTTGCATGTGTAAAAAAACATTATCAACACACCATTTGTGGACTTAAATAATAACAAGAGAGAGGAAAATAACAAAGAAATAATTAATTTAAGTTGAAGTGATCAGTACGAATATCAGTCATACATTTTCCTTTATGTCATTCACAATTTGAATAAAAGATTTTTCTTAGAATGCCTTAAAAGGCCAAAAAACAATGAGGATGTTGGATGTTGATCATCCCCAACATTTCTTCCTTGGCTGATTATTTACAAATTGTAATTTAACTAGAGAGGCCTTACTACAACAATCATTAAGGTACTTGATGAAGAGTTGAATTCGAAGCTCGCAGCAAAAAAAATAATTTGGGTATGGAATGGTTAGTGCAATTTTTTGTTTTGCTTAATTTATTTTCTTTTTGCGCTGCAAAATCTCTACATTTTTTATAGTGAACTTTTCTACTTCTGTCAATGAGCATGGCCTTATCTGTCAACAGTACTGTGTGCTGTTGTTTTGAATTTTTAATGTAATAATAAAATATTTAAAGCCTTGAAACAAGTTGAAACCCTTAGAAAAAGTTTTTGGTTGTAAAAATAAAACTATTTATATCCATCCGTATCTGTATTGATCCATATTATTTTTAACCTCTTACTTTTTTTAACCTTATACCTTGAAAAGGTTTTGTATTTTGTAACTTAAGTTTAGATTTAACTACTTGTCATTAACTGGAGTCTAGAGGTTAAAATTGTAAAGGAAATGAGATTGAGTATTTTTACCATTCCAATTCCAAATTGTAAGTAATTCATCACTGCCACCATTTTTTTTGTCTCACACAAAATTTAAATATCATGTTGTTGTAAAATTAAAAAATCCTCAACCAAACCAACAAAATTCTAGTCGTATCTTTGCCATCATGTTTTGTAAAGTTTTAGTTGAGTTGAAAAAAAAATCAAAGCCTGTCAATAGGAAATGAAAGAGACAGGCATGTGTGCCCACCAATTTTATAAACAAGAAGAAAAAAATACCGCAGGCTATAAATTACTTGTGCCTTGTCACTTTAAAATATTTTAAATTTAACTTGGCTCCACATAGCATTAACTAGTACATGTTAGGTACTTGCTAGTTAGCCACAAACAACACAAACGAGTAGCCGTTAGATAATCAATTACTTAAGAGTGGAAAAAAAATATTAGAAAAAACCTTAAAAGGAAATATCCTATTGTACCGTTAAAATCTCTTAATTTCTAAATATTAATTATAAATAAACTACCGTATTTACTATTTATACTAAACATTCAACATCACACTCATTTCATATAATGTGATTTGTACTGTCATGTTAGATTAAATGGTGAAATTTTTTGACCCAAATCATTTATGACATTTTCCTTTTATGACACCAAGTTTAAAAACTTAATTTGATTGGTTGTGTGTGTATCAGTACATGCATGTACATAGAGTGCTAAATATATAATGAAATTTTCTACACTTAAATGAAATGACTAGCCATCGGCAGCTTAAGATTAGGATTATTATTAGAAACAGAAACAAAAACTAAATCCGAAAAGAATGACGCCTTATATCTCCATTGAAAAGCTTAAAAACTAAACTTAAAGGTACGCGACAAGAGAGAGATTAGTTTATTTGGGCGAGACGGTTCCCCCCAAAAAAAGAATGCCCAGGGTTTATTTGTCTGTAACTACACAGACTCCAAATTATAAATGAGCTTTCTGTACATACATAAAAGTTCATTTTTTTCGTCGTAAAGAGTAATCATCTCAATTTAACCACATGACCAAAAAAACTAACGTCAATCAACCGTTTCAAATCCTTTCTGTTACATACAGATCAGGTAAATGTTAGTTATACGTTGTATGTCCCATGGATAGACATAAATCATATTTTAATATGAAAACAATCAATACACATCGACTCTTACATGAATTATATAACCTGACACATAAACTAACTACAAACCATGAATAAATTCTCAGCTACTACATCCTCCAAAATATTTAACTTAGGTGGTACTTAATATAGTTCTACAGTGCATGTTCATGTATATTAATTTCTATTTATAATTATCATCATAAATTCTTCATGACCATACACAGTGTTGACCATTAAGTGGTTAATCTTTTTTTTTAAAAAAAAAAGTGCGTAGTTAACAACTCAATTGTTTATTAAGTAAACGAGAGAGACTTTTGTGATCTACAATTAATTTTGTACGGGGCAGAGAGAGAGAGAGAGAGAGAGAGAGAGAGAGGGTGATGTAATTTAACGTAACTTTTTTAAATTGTTCTAGAGTCGATAACCTTGTCATTTTTTATTGAGAAAAACTATTAAATGAGGCAAGTAAAAATGAAGAATATTATAATCAGTTGAGACTGTTCGTCAACGTCAATGTGTTGACATCACGTTCAGTTTTTTGATACATGTTTTTTGGTGGTTGGTAGGAATACTTAAATGATAAATGAATATTTGACCATCATCTGTATCTATCTTTATCTTCTAGAAGGATCATGAAAATTACTCTCTCTCTCTCTCTCTGTTACGAGTATAAGACATAAAACTTCCATAGAATATTACACATATAAAAGCTACCTAATCATCACAAGAATATCCTTATTGGGAATCATGATCATCTTAGACAGACAAAGAGAGAGAGACCAAGATCAACAGATATTTTTTGACAGGATGGAACCAACCTCTAAAAGACATTATAAATTATGTACGTAAATTTTGACTTTCATTCCTCTTTTCTTCTTCTTGATCTTCCTCCTGTAAATCGGCAACTTATTTCTTAATAAGAATTATGACTAGAAAATTACTATCATCTTAAATTACCAGTTGATTCTTGTCAGCATATTCAACAGAAAAATTCTATTGAAGGAGACCAAGCCTTGATTTACTTGATTTTTACTTTAGTTTTATCTTGTGGACGTCAAAACTGACGTTCATGAGTGAGTAAAAAACAAGGAATATATGCAACGTACGTTAAATTTAAATGACGTACGACATTACTGTCATGATTATAATTCATATGAAAAGACAACAAGAAACCCATGAAACCTCTCACTATAATCATTATTTATCTAGACTACTTTTTCCAAGAATTCTATCATTTTTTGAACTTAAAAAATGCAAGAGAGGGGATGAGGTTACTACGTTTAATGACCTTTAAATTACTTTGGAATATTATTAAGTTATTTTTGGTGAATATTAAATTTTAAATTTCTGAGTAAAATTCATTGTAAAGGTAATGACACTTTTTTAAGTAGGACAATTTACTCAAAAAATATTGACCCCTCATATTCACAATAATCATAAGACATTTACCCCTAGTTTTTTTAAAAGACAAATTTAAAACTAAATTTAATGTCTTGTTGTTTTGAAAGCTCATTGTTCAAAGGTGTAATCACAGAGATGATTACTTTGAAAAAAACTTTTATTATTATTTAATATTCTTGGGTTACCACTGAAGCTTTGACTATTAGAAAAATGTAGAGAAAATATGGACAAAAGCATCTCAATTTTTTTATGGGTTGGAAATTTATTGCACAGAAAGAATTGAAAATTTTTGTTATTCTTTTCATTCCACGTGTCAACAGACACACCACCACCACATTTAGAAATAAGATACGGTCAAGATTTGATCCTTGGAAGCTTTACAAAAATCATTCCAAAAAATTCTTTATAGAGTACACAGACTGTACATATATAAATATTATCTTTTTTCGTTGGTGGTTCATGGTGAATAAAAAAGACCACAATATTTGATCATAAAGTCGTTATAAACCATAGATTGTTACCAAGTGTAGGAACCACAAAAGCAAAACCACGAGTCACTTCAAAACACATGAGAATTGGACTAGACAAAAAATATTTATGATTCTTTTGTAGGTATGTATTTAGTTGTTGGGAAATCAGTGTATTTGAACAAACTCCTCTAAAAGTTAAATATTGTAACTTGTAGAACATGGAAAAAGAGAGAGAATTATTTAAGGTGCATATATTTAAAGTTCAAGATTTGTGAATTTTACATGCACAAAAAAAGTATGGGAAATTGTCGGTAAACTTGTCATTTTCTCTTTTATTTTTTTTGTACAAAGGACAAAAAATAATAATAAAAAAATTGTTTTTGATTTAATACTATTTATGTACATATGGAATAGATATGGGGTATTTTTTATGTCTATTGTTTATGGGAGACCGACCACAGTGTCATTCGTTCTAAACCAATAAATGTTTGCACAAGAATTTGAGCAAAATTCTTGTCGATTTTTTATGTAGAAAATCAAATACTGTATTTTATTGAGAGAGAGAAAAAACAAAAGAATGAGATTAAAATGATCTTATTTATCTGTCTTTCAGTTTATTTTCTGAATTATGACGACAATGACCAATGAAGATTCACATTTTTATAAAGCCTGGGATAATATTTTACAAACTTGTATTTCGTCAAAATTTCAAATAAACTTGATGATTAACTCCAAACTCAATTTGAGACCCAGTTGAAGAAAGTGACTCCCAAATAAAAAGAAGGACTCCCAAAAGACCCTAAATCTTGAACTTTTGTACCTTTGCTATAATGCAAAACACACAAAAAAGGAAAAATGAGAAATATTGAGCTACTGTAAATATACCCCGTTGACAACTGTCACTCCCATTGTCCTCCACCCACAAAACGAAATAACAAGTTAAAAACCTGAAAATCTTTGTATTTTGTATTTTGGTTCTAAACCATTTATTCTAATACCCTCAAAGTGAAAACATCTTCACTGAAATATATTACCCCAACGGACAAGAAAATCTTGACAAGTCAAAAAAGTTCTATATCAATTGATTGTAAAGGTCAAACCCAATATAAATTTTAAGAGGCCAAAACCAACCAAAAAAAATGTAAAGTAACAAGTACTAAACCTGTCTCCATCTTCTTATTGTTATGAACATGAACAAAGGAGAACACACAATGTCAAAAAAAATATGCAAGTCAAGTTCAAATGTCAAATGGGAGGAGAAGGACATCACAAGTAAACAATGGGCATTTCCCTTTTTCTTTTATAAAAAATAGAAACCCACTTCCGACGCATCCATAAGAAGGTTATTGTACGTATCCACAATATTCTACATGTTCTATCTGTCTGTATTTTCATTCAAAAAACATTGATCTGTTTTCTTCAAACCATAATTCCATACATGTATTTCACATGCCATTGTTTTGAAATTGTACAAAAGACAAGGGAACGGATGAGTCAACTACACGTTGAATTTAACAGTAAAAAATGAGATCAAGTTTTTTAAAATAAAAATTCATAATAATAATTCACAACTCGTCCGTCCCGACACCCACACCGGAAGAAATCAACTTTCAAATATTGTTAAAAAACTTCTCATACATTTCTACCTTCAAGAAAACTTGCCAATGTTCATTTAACAATAACAATAAAAAAAGGGGACATTTCAGTCTTATAAACTTGAACTAAACTTTCTAACATTGCTGTCAAGTCATTAAATTAAATAAAGTAATGTATCTTCAGTCCACTATACTTGTATGCACTCCAAGTCCATTAAAATCATTGCACAAATTATATTGTACAATTTTACTTGCCTGTACATACAAAAAACCGTGGGAAAAAATTTCTCTAATATTATTAAAAGTATATAAAAATCCACTCGTCATACAATTGAATCCTTGAAATACTGTGTTCCAAACAAATGATGCGGAGGGAGTTAATTTAAAGACCAGATGAAACTGTCAGTATAATTATTTATGTGTAGCCATCAATTCAACTCATTAAGTCCCGGAAGAGTCATTCAAAAGGGAGAATTTAAGCATAAGTTTTTGAGTATAAATGAGATACTTTTTTTCATATTAAAACATGTACTCCTAACCATACAATAATTTTCATTTTATCCTCAACCTCTTAAACTTCCTCTCCATCCCCCCGAACATGAATACTTACACCTAGTTAACTTTTAAAATAATTTTTTTAATTACATGTTAAAATTGTAGAAATTAAAAGATACATGGAGTGGAGACTCCTTTTGATTTTCCTTTTTTTTCTCTTCATGTTCTTGTTAAGTACTCTCCTTTTTTTACTGTTCATTTTAACATTCATTTACTATTTGTTAAAAAAAAGTACTTGGAAAGTAAACAAGGGAATTATTTAAAAAGTTTAGATGACTTGGAGACTCATAATTATCTTCCTTGTAGTGACTACTTAACGTCAATTCAATGGCCTTTGAAGACTCATAAAATTGTTTTAATTTCTTTTTTTGTAGTTGAAGTTTGAACAAAAGTTTGATATTTAATTTTAACACCAATTTATAATATTACAGTGTATTAAATAGCTTGAGGGAATTGTCAAACTTGAAACGAAATATTTTTACTCTTTAAAGTATTGGCGGACTAGTAAAATTCAATTTAAGAAGTCTATGATCTAAAATTATTAAAAAATATTATTATTAAATTCTCTATCAAATTGACAGCTCTCTCGCTTTCTTTCTCTAATATTTTTCAGGAGGATTTAAAAAAGGTCATCAATTTTGATTTTGACACAAGAAATTTTCATCAAACTCATCGACTTGTCTTTGACACGAATAGCTAGCCACAGTAGTTAAACTATAAACTAAAGGCATTTCAGCACTTGTCTGTACACACCTTAATTCTATTGACTTTGACTAATTAGTAAGAAAGTCGTGATTGTCTCAAGAGGAGTCTTGAAACAAAGTTAACCCCTTAGCTCTCATTCTCATAAGATTAGACTTGAGTATGTACTCAATGGGTGGAATTGAATTACAAGAGTTTTAATTGAGGACTCAGCATGTGTCTTTGGTTAAACCAGTAGCTTCATGTCATACCTTTAACTTGATTGTGCCACCAACAATCGTCTTTATATTATTTCTCTCATATTTGTAATTACACTCCTTATGATATACAGACACTAGACAGTATATCATGAGTCCCTCCACCCCAAAGGAAAACATTCGTGAGGTTCATTTCAATTTAAATTTACATAAATTATCTGTACTTTTTTCAACTCTCGTGTTATTTCATTACTTTCAATTCTCTTTTTATTCTATAAAACTTTGTGCGATTCAAATCGCAAAACAGACAAATGTTTTTTTTATACTTGATCAAGTCATGAAAGATTTTGTAAAAAAATGGACAATAGAAATAAACAACATTTATTATTTAATATTACATAATTACACACATGTTAAATGTACTGTTACAGACTTTTATGTGAATGTTGTGTATGATGATTGTGATTGGTGTCTCAATCAATTTCTGTGTTTGTACAGAGTTTACTTGAATAATACTTTGATCAAAAAATCATGTATTTTTAATATACAAAACATTCAAAGACTTAAGAAAAAAGTTTTGTCATTTTTCGCTAATTATTTTCATATCTGTGTCAACGGCTAGTTATTGAATCATTACCTCTCCTCCTCCTCCTCCTATTTGCTTGTAAAAAAGAAGGAAAAGTACAATTGACTATTGTTGAAAAAATTATTTCTGTAAAAATGTGACATTGGAAGCGTTGTACAATATTTCTCATTGACATTATGTTTGTTTTTTAAAATCAGTTTTCCTCTTCTTCTTTTGTGCGTACACACAAATGTTACAGTGCGAATCCGTTACTAATCATGATAATGATGTCCCGTACTTGTAAGTAAATTGTTGTCACTTGAATTGTTTTTTTGTTTCTCCAACAATCAAATCAAAAAGTTGGAGAGGGAGGGGATTGCAAATTATTATAATATGCCGGATTGCCGTAATATTTAAATTTTGGAGACACATAAAATAAAAATGTTGGTCTTGGTCTCCCTTCACATTGCCATATAACTGGCTACTGTTTGGTAGTACAAGCCAAAGAGTACCTTCAATTATTGAAAAGATGGAACAATTGCAATAATAAAGAAAAAAAAATTTCTTGACAATGGCGTGACAGTGTACCATGTAAATTGCACCGTTTTTCCTTTGTTTGTCTTTGTATATGGCATACTCATGACTTGTTTATACGGAGACGACATGCAGGGCCTTCAATCTTGAATCTTGTTTATTGTGTCTTATTTTTTTAATTTAATTCAAGTAGCAAAATAAAATTAAAAATATTTATTTACATGAAAATTATTTTGGCGAATTAATTTTAAGGTTCATCATGAATCATCTCAAAAATTAGCTTATTGAATAGAGAAATAAAGTGTCAATTATTACACAAATTTAAAGATTATATAGATACTCGTTACACACCCATTTAAAGAGGAAGATAAATTAAGAGTCAAAATAATGAGTTGAAAAGGCTCATGAATCTCTCTATAATTTATTTATATAAATTTTATTTTAATAGAAAGAGGAAGAATAAGATTGTACGTGAGTTGCCAAAAAACTTTATGAGTACTTTTCTCTATCTAATAAATTTATTCATCTCTCTCTCTCTTTTAACCACCAAACAATTTAGTAGTTTTTATTACCTACTTTAATTCAAACTACCATGTCATGTATTACACCATAATTTTGTTGAAAAATATATAGCGACAAGTACTCTAATGTATATTTTTATCAATGGCCCCCCTCCTCTCTCTCTCAGACAAACCTTGTCACAATTTTATGACTTTTTTCATCTTCACGATTCCTCCTGTGCAAATTATTACAAGAAAAAGACAACTCCTCCTCACTGGACATATGTAGAGGTATACAAAAATGTAAACGTGATTGACAATATTTCATGAATTTATCCCATTTAAACACTTTCTCTGTTCTCAACATGATCATGGTGGTTATGTGAAATGTGAAACATGACTTGGTAACAAAAGATGGTAATCATTTTTATGTTTAAAATTAAAGTTTGTTAAAGAGTTTAAATATGCTCAATCATTTACTCACCTCCTAATTTGAATTTATGAGCCCCAGCCACACACACAACACCAAAAATTCTTTTTTCGGTCATAAAATATTTTACACAAGTTAAGTACAAGTAAAGTTGGATGATGATGAGAAGGATGGGATTTAACTATGTTGAGCAAATCACGACCATCGTCAAAACGATAGTTAAAATAACTATCATTTGCGTGTGTACTCAAGTACATGACTTATGGAGAGACATAATAAAAGGAAAAGAAATTTGGGGGATGGTAGTGACAATACACTTGTAATAAGACAAAATGTATCTGTCAATAATCTCAAACCAAATTTAACTGGCAAAGATTTCACTTGATTGTTCCATCTAAATGATGTGAATCATATTAGGAATTATTAGAATAAAGGAATACAAGTCAAAAAGGATTTTTTTTATTAAAAAGAATTCCTTGTGGTTTATAACAGATAATGTAAACTAGGTTGAATTTATTAGGGAATGATATTTAAATATATTATTATAATATTAGATATATGACAGCGTAAACCAAACCTCTCATCAAAAAATCTTTTGTGTTATTAATCCAAAGACAAACTACAAAAAAGCTGTCCCCTTACTTTGTACATTTTTTTGTAATGTGAAAGTACAGATACGCCGTGATGACAGAAACATGGACAGAGTCATGTAAAAAAATATTCGTGTAAAATAATGACAGGCGGCCATATGTACAGAAATACATGTATTGTCTCATGTTCATGAGAAATGGAGAGAGAGAGAGAAAAAAAAAATTGTTGGGAATTTAATACACAAAATATTATTTGATTTCAACACAATTTAATTCAATATGAAATTATTTCATCACAATAATATTCCATTTTCCAAAATAGTGTCAAACACTTTTTTTGTGAGAGGGATTGGTGAAACAAAAAACTCTTAGAAATCACACACTGTGAACAAGGAAACTAAAGAAAATAAAAAAAATATTTCTTTTGATGTTGGAAAAAATAAATACTTTTTGTATCACTTACAATTTGTTCCGTTTCAGTGACGCAAAAAAAATAGACTTGTGTATGTATTAATTATATAAAAATTGTTTTTTTTGTTTATGAAATAATTTCAAAATTTATTGAAAAATATTCCCACGCTTCTACCATTACTTTTTTTCCACCTGTGAAGTCTACAGAGTACACTGGGTACAGAATTGTATGCAGATTATTTCATGTCCAAGTTTTTTTTCTTCTTAGTGAGACAGGACAGAATTGGAAATTGGGACAGTATAAAATAAAGGGCCATTTAATTCTCTCTTACGAATATGGTTAAAAAACATTTAATTTTCTCATACGAGTTAATTCCTTCCCTGTAGCGGAAACAAAGGAAGATGACAAAGAGGAATTGAAGGGGAAATTAATAAAATTTTTTATTACTTTCCTACAATATAAATGATGACAATGAGTCATAAAAGAAAAAAAAATACCAAACTGTAATCATCATTGTGTGACATAAAAAAAAGTTTAAAAATATTTATGCAATATCTTCATTTTCTTAAAAAAAATTAAATTCCATTGTTAAAAAAAACTATACATCACATAACATTTGCCGTATGGAAATTCTGTTAATAAAAAAAAATCAACATAAAATACTGAGTATTGCCATTAATTACCAATAATAAAATTCCAAGTCAAAAATTCATCTCTTTATTATGTCTAAACCATTTACAGTCTTTTTGACAATGAACCCGATATTTGAGATAAATAATTATAAATAAAATTATTTAGGAAGAAAACAAGGCCATATTGTCCAAAGAAAATAAATAACATTATGTATACGTATATACAGGGTGCCACATAACCTTTTGCACCCCCCCCCCTACAGCCTAAACTAGAAACACTAGAAAAATTCCAAAAACACAGTTTTGTAGAGCTTTCAATTCTAGATTTAGCCCCCCTATTTCCATTGACCCAGGTCAAAGGGTGTAGAGTTGAGCGCTAAAATTCAAACTTTTGTGGTTTATTAAAAAAAGAAGTTTTCGAAATTATTTTTTTTGAAGAAAGCAAATGTTTTGATTAACTTTCAAGATAACTATCTGAAAGAGCATTTAATTGCGCACAAGTTATGTCAATTTGGAAAATGAAAACTGAAAACTTGGTGCTCTGTGGCAAAATTTTGAAAAAAGACAACTTTTTTCAAAAACGCCTAAAATTTTGACGAAAACGTTTTTTGAAAAAAACAAGCGATTCCACGTTATAGCCCATTAAATTCTTTATCAACTCGTGCAATTTCAACTAATTTGATTTTAGTTTTGCAATTCAAAAAAATTAAAA
>JAQIVZ010001598.1:0-30207 GCA_034700945.1 Arrhopalites spinosus
ATGTCTATCATGGTGCCACTGATAAAAGGGGTCAAAGTGTTGGTGCAATGAGTTCATCTTTGAACAAGAACTGCACCCAATATTTCAGTACTATTTCTTTTCACGGTAATAATGAAGAATTGTCCATGAACATCTGTGCAAATTTCACAAGTAAGTCTTACCTTTCATTTTAATTAAGAATACATAATAAATAAATAATAATAAATCTAAATTACATTGTTGTACTAATTTTAGAGTGTTTGACTGCTTACAAGCATGCAAATGGACAATTCCCAGACCGCATCTTGTTTTACCGGGATGGTGTGGGTGAGGGACAATTACAGTTCGTCCATGCAGCAGAACTGGAGGAGTTGAAGGTTTTTAATTATTTGTTACCAGATCACAACTTAAAATAATTACTGCTTGATGATTTTCTTAGAAGAATAGCTTGGGTTATGTCATTTTTTATGTTTTCAAATGTCAACATTTTTTCTGTCATTTTATTTAACTAGAAAGCCATTCAGGGACAGTACCAGGAGGCTGGTCAACCTCCTCCGACTTTCACCTTTATCGTGGTGAGCAAGAGAATCAACACACGGATCATGCATGTCAGAGGAGCGCCACAAAATCCTCCACCTGGAACAGTAGTCGATGATGTGATCACTCTACCTGAAAGGTAATCCAAATTATTAAAAGTTGACCATATTTATGATATATTTAAAACTTACTTCCGTGATTGTGTGAGGCTGAAATGGTAAAATAAAAAGGACCTACCTAATTATACTCTTTTCTTTGGACAGATATGATTTCTTCATAGTGGCTCAAAATGTTCGACAGGGAACAGTGAGCCCTACCTCGTACAACGTACTCTCGGATGATTCCAACTTGGGTCCAGACAAAATCCAGAGGCTCACATTCAAACTGTGTCATCTGTACTTCAATTGGAGTGGGACTGTCGCCATTCCTTCCCCCGTTCAATATGCTCACAAGGTAGTTAGAAGTAGAGTAGTATCATTATCACATTAATGATACTCATTAACAAAACAATTATTTAAACTTGTTCATTTTTTTAAAATCATAGCTCGCTTTCCTTACCGGCACAGCACTTGGAGCTGCAGTTGATCAAAAACTTGCTCATCTTCTCTACTTCCTGTGAGAAAATTCTTCTCCACATTTATTTGTTATAGATTATGATGTGAAAAGTTTAACTTTTTTTGAATATTTTTCGACTATACGAACAAGCCATGATTTTAGTTAGATTTGATAGCAAAGTGGAAGAACACATAGTTGTAGAATCGAGATAGCTGCATCGAGCAGAATAATTTTTTAAATGTAGGATGACAAATGGATGAATTTAAAGAACATTTGTTGCGACAATAGGATTATATCCTTCTTCTATCAATTATAACTCTTGTTCTGTTTTGTAACAATACTTTTGTTAAGCTTATTACTGGTGATTCCATTAATTAAATATCACATTGAAGTGACTAAAAAACAATAAATTTGGATTTTTCTGAATATAATGAATAACAATCTAGACTTCATTAATATACATACTTACGTGGTCTTCTTTCCATACCTTAGATTTCAATACTGAATACTCGAGGGAAATTTATAATTTTGTTTTACAGATGATGGTGATTTAAAGCATTCAAGCCATTTTAGTTGAGAGGTTATGCATTAGTTAAAATGTATTTACTTCATTGTCTACATCATTTCCATTTTAATGCAAGAAAGGTTGAAAAACGATGATGCCATTCAAAAGACTATTTATAAGTACAGATTTTACACCAGCTTTCTTTTAATTTCGAAGGTTTTAAAATCATTGTTCAATACAAAATCAAATGTTTTACTGTATTTTTTCGTTGTTAAATAGATGGATATTTTTCTCAAGTACATTATAGATGATAATGGTGATTATAGTAGAAAAACAACAGAAATGAAATTGTGTATTGTGACCAAGATATATATTGTAGGTAGATATGTTGTGTGAGAATCAGTTATGAGTCAATCAGTGAATATTGGGAAGCTCTTGATGAGAATGTCATGATATAACATAATACATGTAAAAAAAAATTTGGGGAAGAAAAATGATAAAGAATTTACAAGTTTCATAGAAAATACATAAAAAGATGATTAGTCTATTCAAGGTGAAGTGATGGTGGCATTAACAGCATTTTGTCTTTTAGCTCGAGTAGGGTCAGCGTTACAGTTGCTGAATGGATCACCAGTAAAGCCTCTTGGGCAGGAACAGATTGCTGTAGAAAAATAAAATATATATTGAAAGATTTGAAAAATAACTTTTCATTGTAAAACCAATGAATACTATCTCACCCCCATGATTTCTAACTTCACAGTTTGCGTTGATGCCTAGAAAGTTTTAAAATTCACAAAGTGTGATTAATACTCGTCAGTCATGAAACTACTGAAAATTCTAGTCTAGTTTTTCTTCAAGTTTACTAACCGCAAGCATTGGCACAAGGATTGATACAAGCAAAGTTGACACAGTTTCTTTGTGGACCACACTCAGCATCAGATTGACATTCTCCACGAGAACAATGTCTCAATGCATCTCCAACATATCCTAGTAAAACATACAAAGAAAAGCATGTACTTTAAATGTTCCTTTTTTAAATTAAGGAGTATAATGTGCAATTAATTAGTTAAACGCACCACTGGGACAGGTGCACACGGGACGTTCCTTAAATGAATTATCATGGCCAGGAGTACAGATTGCATTGGTTCCACAAGGATTTGGGGAGCATAAATCGGCTTTATAAAAATAAAAATTGATAATAATAAACTATGATTTTAAAAACAATTAGCGCTACAGTTTGTCTACTTCGACAAATCTAGTCCAAGTGCATTATTGTGAGTTACAACAGTAGAGAGCAGATTATTTGGGTTATATGCAATTTTAAAAAACTAATACTTACATTATCAGTAAGGTATACGAATACAATAATAAATAAAAATGTTAATGGAAATAAATTCATCTAAGCTGGAATATATTTTATTTATTAATAATCAATATTACAATGTTAGTAATTTTTTTAATACTTAGATACTGTTAGTATTTTTTATTCTACAAATTATTGGATAATAATTATCCACATTTGGACAACCAAATTAGTTATGTCCTCATTTGTTTTTACCAGGGGTGAAAGGACGGCAACTGTCAAAGGGATGTCCTGTGTAGCCCTTTGGGCAACTACAAATGGCCTTGTGATTACTTCTGTCAACACGGCACTCAGCGTTTACTCCACAAGCGCCTTTGTCAAAAAAATGATTATTTTACTTATTGTAAAAAATAATCTGTTATATTAATTCATGCCATTAACTGCATTTACCTTTGCAAGGATCAGCACACTTCAATCCAATACAAGCTCTAGAAAGAAAAGCAGGAAGCAAATTATTTTTTCATTCAGTTTTTTAATTAAATATTTATATTTGTAGTTTGTAGAAAGTAGGAATTATTCGAAGGAGATAAAAGTCAAATTGTACAGATTTCCGGGGCACTCAGCATGACTGGTACATTCTGGGAAACAACGTGTGAATGGATCCTACAATGGGAAAAATTTGAGTTGGTAAATTTGATTAGTTTGTGCAGTTTTTGTTTTTAAAAAAGAAGCGTTTTCTTTTTGGATGAAAACTTACCCCCAAATAATCGGCTGGGCATCTACAAACGGCTGCATGATTACGAACCTAAATTGATTTTAATTTTTCATAAAGGAAGCCATTTAGTATGAAGCTGTTATTTTCAAGATTTAATTGATTATAGAGTCATTTGATTAAAATATTTTGGCAAACTAACTTCGCAGGATGCATATTGTCCACATGCGTTTATACAGGGATTTTTACATTTGAATTGAATACAACTCTCTGAAAATCCACACTCAGCATCTGACTCCTAAATTGACCAAACAAAAAAAGGAATAATAATTTGGCAACTTTTTTGTATTCATTTTCCTTTTCTGATGGTACTGAAAATTGACTGTTTTCTTACACATTCGTGTCTGCATCCTGTCAATGGGCTGCCGATGTAACTAGAAAGTGAAAATGAAGTAGAAATTAGTCTTTGAATATCAAATGTTTTAAAATAAAATCTTTTGATTGGTCATAAATTAACTTACCTTGGTAAACAACTGCAAATAGCTCGTTCATTTTCAGCACGACACTGTAGAATATCAAAGATTATAAAGAGTTATAAAACTGATTATTTAAATAAAAGTACAACTAAATTAGTCGTAATCTAACCTTTGTGTTGACTCCACATGGACTTGGTGAGCAGGGATCGGCTGTAAAATTGTCATAAAAATTCAAACTAAGTTTTTTCAAATAACTGATTATTTTTTCTCAGTCCTACGTCAGTTGATTTTAGTCCAGTACAATTTAATACTAATTACTTGGACAAAATTAAAATAAGTCTACTTGAATACCTTATATCCTTAAATTAAGTACAAAGACAGTCAAATTACAGTGCAATGTTAGTTTATATACAAAACATTACATAACTTAAAGAATATAGTTAACATTTCTTAATTATATTATGTGTACAAAGACTGGTAAATAATCAATTGGTAATACGACAATTCAATTACAATGATTAAAGGAATATTATTTGAAGATAACATTAGTGAAAACAAAGGTACACAGTTAATAAGAAAAAAGCGTTGTTAAGAAGGAGCTTTGTTTCATTCGAACAAAAAGTGAAATTTTGATTTTGTTAATTTGTCCTCTTATTTAATTGACACAAGTTGATGAGCTTGAACTTTCTGGACTTTCTAACCTATTCTACACACTCCTCGGATGGCATCTCCAGTGTATCTGAAAGTTGTAGAAATTTTTATTATTATTTTTATCTATTACACATAAAAACAATTAGGTAAATCTGATGTAGGTAATATTTTTAAAAGCTTACCCAGATCTGCAACTACAGACTGGAATATGGTTCCTCACATTGCATTCAGCATTTTGACCTACGAGTAAAAGGAACATAAAAAATGTTTAGATTTCTACTTGAAAAATTCTGAATAAACTCACTGATGAATAAGCACACTTACCACAAGCACTGGCACAGGGATTGACACATTGAAAGTTTTGACAGGCTTGGAATGAAGGACAGTCGCTGTTAGCTGTTGGAATAGAAAAAGTTTAATAATAAAAATATTAAATATGCAATTCTTCAAGTTTAAACAATTGTACGGTTAAATGTCCGTGAAAAGATTTGAACACGGACATTTCTAATGATGATTCTTCATGCCTGAACAAAAACAAAAAAAATGAAATTTACCTGAACACTCCCCTCGTTGACAATAATTGATAGGATTTCCTTGATAGCCAGGGGGACAAGTACACACAGGTCGAGAATTTGATTCTAAATAAAGTGAACAAAAATTATGAATTAATTTTTTAAATTATAATTTCTATTGAATACTGTATTAATACTCAATAATTTCAACCTTGGCAAATAGCATTTGTTCCACAGGGGGATGGATTGCAAGGGTCACGAGCACGAACAGCAATAGGTGCCAAGGATCTGAAATTGTTAATTATTAATTATTTACATTGTTATATCATATGACTTATATGTAGATTGTAAAATATTTAATTGTAATTAAAAACAACATACTGGGTTGGAACATGAGAGATAATTCGTCGTGCAATGGCAGGAGAGGATTGGTAACATTGGGAAAATGGATCTCCCTGATATCCTCGGAAGCACTGAAAATTTCATCAATAAATAATTAGAATTTGTATCAAAGCAGTAAAAATAATTGAAGACTTTTAAAATTAATGTTTACCTTGCAGATGGCTTTGTGATTGTATGACTCACACTCGGCATTGACTCCACATGGACTGAAATATGAAATAATTAAATTAATATTCTTGGTATTTAACTTGAATTGTAGCAGTACAATTTGTACTTTTACTGTTTTAAAATAAATTGAACCTTGGGTGACAAGCAGAGTCACATTTTCCATTGTAACATCTCTCATGAGAACGACATTCATAGTCACTGGAGCACTGATGACCACAGCCAGTGATGGTATCTGGTTTTGGAAAGTAACCGGGTAAACACCGACAAATTGCTGCACCCACTGAATTTACTGAACACTGAAAAATAATTCAAATGGAAATTATTGACTATGAACAAACTCAATTTAAGTTATTTAAACTTAAATTATTTACACATTTAAAATAAAATTCACCTGAGTATTTGGCCCACATGGAGAGGGTGAACAGGGGTCAACTGTGTTTTTTTGGAAATTTATAATAAATTTTATAGACAATTTTTTCCTTATACAATTTACTGATTAACTTAATCAATTACAAAATATTTCTAGTACAAGTTAGAATTTTAGAATTTTTTTAGAATTTCACACTTAGAATAAAAGTTATTTTTAGAACATGATAGTGTACACATAATATTAGATAAAATAAATAGTTTAGAAATTGTAAATAATATTTTAAACAATTTTGTGAGTACAGTAAAATTGTTACATAATTAAGTATTAATTATTATTTATTGAAAAATACAAATACAAATAAGTTATTTTACAAGTAAACAGTTTTATTAAATTTAATTGAATACAGAGCTTACTTATTAGTCAAGGTAAAGTTCCGTCTTTAATCAACGTACAGAGTTAATGAGTAAAGAAGCAAATATATGGTTTTATTAGTTAGAGAATCAAAAATTATGTAAAATATTTAAATAACATTATTTTGTCTTTGTCTTTTCCCCTTACCGTCTCTATATTGAGCCATGACTGGAGAAGAGAGTGCCATCAAGGCAAAAAGTGGTAGCACGTAGGAAATCATCATTTGGCTTCCTACATGACAATAAAAAATGAAAAATTATAGCGCATATGTACATGTACAATAGTGAGCTCATCCTCCTGTCTAATTAAATTAAAATTACACTACCTACTTGACTTTATTATTAATCAACAGGGTGATTCTCATTCTCAGCTCAACTGGATAATGAAGACCATCTTATACAATTTGCATAATTCTCTCACTCCCTATTACCTAGACAAGACACCTGATAGTCTATTGTGTCTTGTCATTTCCTTTTTGGAAGTGGACTCTCTTCATTTTCATGTGTTCAACATGTTGATGTTGAACAAGTAGGTGTCACATCCTCAAGTATATAAAAATATATAATTTGGTTCGTCAACATTGTTAAAATGTAATAAAAAAAATTGGACTTGACTATCTTATTTAAGACTTGATATTCTCCATTTTCTCTGATCTACAAACCTAGAGACCCACAGTTTTATTTTTTTTGTATAAAAAAAATTCTGTGGTTTTTTTGGCCCCATATTGATGAACACATTATTTGTATGTATGTGCCTTTGTTTTTATGTATTGATATTTATCACGAAATTAAGAGTCACACCCCCAAATTAACCTCGAGATTCCCTTATACATATAAATGCTTCACCCCTACGTATATTGAGAGTGAAACTTGTATGCAAAAAAATCAAAAGAGATTTACCATCCAGAGCAACATTATTGGTATGCTCATCTTTCTTTCTCATCATTGTTGACTTGATTATGATTTCCTTATAATGTCCCCACCCAAAGTACAAAAAAAACAACAAAACTCTCATTTTCTATCTCTCTCTCTCGACTCTATAAATGTATGCGTAATTAAAATTAATATAAAGTTCCATGTCCATACTGTTTTTTTTGTGGTGAGGAATTTTTAAATGTGATTATATTATATCGACACTTTGCAAATTTCCAATTTATCTCTCTACACAATTTTTTATTATCTTGACTTGTAGATACACGCCTCACTTTTATTTTTTTTAAATGTACATTTGATACGGACTAGGGCAACTAAAAAAATATGCAGATGTACATACATACTCGTGTATTCGTCAAGTACATCGACGAAATTTGATTAATTTTTTTCTAGACAATTAGGTTATTAAGTCATTCTCAATTCACAAAAAAAATATAAATGATGGTAGACATGCCCATACTAAAAGTTTTTTTTAGTTGGTGAATTTAATTTGCATTAAAATTTGTCAAAAGGGAGATTCATTTTTTGTGAACATTGTATGGCAAAAAAATGGAATCATCCCTATTGATTTTTTTTGCTTGAGAAAGTGAGAGATTTTTGCACCCATGCGAAACTTGCCTTTCACAAAAAAATTTGTATTATCTATAGTTTGCAAAAAATAATTGCAAATTCTTTGTCTCGTAAAGTTTCTTTTAGATCAACATGTACGAGTAGTATTGTAGTTAGCCTGAAATTAGTCATAAAAAAATAGTCAAAAAAACCATGTAAAATTTGAAGAATTTGGAATGGGCAACTGTTGGTTGATTAATAGTTAAAATGATGGCTTATGTATTGTTTAAGATGAAACAAGGAACTAAAGATGAGTGTTCATTATCTTGTCTCATAAATAACCATCATTTGCTTCCCCAAGACATTAAATTGTACTAAGCAAAGGATAGTTAAAAATTACAAATGTGGACATTACGTAAAGGTCAATATAGTATTCAAGTATTTATATACTTCCAAGTTTTAGTCATGCTCAATTCCTTCACTTAAAAAAGGACGTCAAATATCATATACCCCTTCTCATATCGTCAGTGGTGTGGATGGTTCACAGTGTAAATTGACAATTAGCTACTAAGTATAGTGATTATTTTTCAATACTTTTTTTCCCATTGTCCTTAAACTTGCCCCTTCTTTTTTATCTTGTTGTAAAATCAACACAAACCACCTACACCTTCCATTTTGTAGATTACATATTCTATGTAAGATGTAACTCGTGGAATAAGACTTAAAAAAAATGTAGACAAGTTACAAGAAAACATGACCACCTTTGTGAGAAAAATTGATGCAGTAGCTGACATTGACTTGACACCTTCTCCCTCTCTCTCTCTCACGCTCATTAGCATTAGTGGTCTTGATGAACAGGAAATAGTGATACATGGTGGCTCGCCATTTCTTTCTTAACATTAAATTCCAAATTATTCCTCTCCACTCAAGTTCAAGCTAATTCTTAAAGCAAATATAAATATGCACATATATATATGACATATGAGATTTTCTTAGAACAAGACCCCAGACAAGTTTCCAGATTATGATTATAAAAATGTCATTTGGTTGAGTTTTTTTCTTATTTTAAGTACGACGTAGGATTAGAGAGAGAGAGAGCTTAAGTCTAAAATTAAATGTTGTGGAAAAACCTGAAGAATTAAATGAATTCGTTGACTTTTTTTAAGAGGAAAAAAAGATACTAAATAAAGCCAGTTTTTTTTAAACAAGACTTGCAAAATATTCACAAGGGTTACTCTTCCATGATTTGATTTAACCAGTGACGGAGAGAGAGAGAGTTGGGTTTAGCCAAAAGAGTGTACTAAATATTATGTAATACCTCCAACTCCATGCAAAAAAAATTTGCAAGTAAAATATTTCTAGAGAAGTAGAACCAGAAATTCTACAATTTTTTTCCATAAAAGTAGAAGAATGTGTGATAATTAAAATTGTAAAAGTAAAACTGAGTAAATTATTTTTATAAAACTTCCTCTAATTTTAATTAATCTGACTATATTTCACTGATGAGACCAAAAAATGTGTCTATTTTTTTATCTGCGTACAGATCCTCCCCGTAATAAATCCCTTGCTTTTATAGAATCTACTTAATAACAAGTTTCACCCAATTAATTAAATTAATTACCCAGCTTAAGTACAAAATACACTTACCTAGAATCCTTGTTAAAGAGGAATCCACTGAAAAAAAGAGCAAGATGAGAACACACTCCGTGTCTCTCAATCAATGAGACAGAACTGAGAACACTCTTGATGAAAAAAACACGTTGAAGAAGACCGCAACTTCCTTAATTGAAGGTAAAAAAGAAGAAGAAGCTTTTGTTTGCACTGGAGTCAAAGGTAAACTAGTGGAGGCTACAAGTTTGCAACGGATATTTATAAGGTTGGGCAAGTCTCGTTTGCAAATTCTTTTTTTTTGTCAGGCGAGTCTCGGGAATGAAAACTCTATTATAATAATATTATAGTGAAGAAAAACAAAACTACAATTAATGTCTCTAAACGAAAACCAAAAGCTACTTTTTCCCCCAGTCACATCGTAATCCTACGCAAAAATTATTTTGTACACACACTCAACTGACATACTCATACAGAAAAATACGTCCTTGGCCATTGCTCATATTTGGAGATTTATGAATCTCGCTTTGGGATGCTCAAGACATTCAGCTAAGGGGGGAAATAGTACAGATAGTGAACCGCATAGTATCGATGATCATCTTATTGACGCTCTTCCTTCAAAATCTAATCTATACAAATTTAAATACATAACATTGTCTAGCATACTCATTAATTTAGCTATCGATCTTTAAATTGCCCTCCCTATTGACATGGTCAACTTAAATACTATAATTTAATACTACTCAATAATAAATTAATTTATTGGGTTCTTGTACTTTACATAGCTCCCAGCTCCTGCTCGTCCTCCTCCTGCCAGCCATGTACGTGTATATACATACGAGTGTAACATTACTATTGTGTGTCTCTTGTGTGTGTCCTTATCATCACGGCTATGACAACAACAACAATAACAATTCTTGGGATCATTATGGAAAAGAGCTGGATACAACTATGAGATGTAAAAGACCATGAAATTATTTTAAGGCCTTGGTCATGGCCAAATCAAATGACCAATACTGGCTATGTCCTGTCATAAACATGTACTTTTTAATATCCAAAAATTATGTAGTACACACACACATATTTTAATAGATTCTAGTAAATCTTTACATGGCAGGAAATAACTGTCTCGTTATTTTTTAGGTAATTACGTTATGATAAATAAACAAGTTAATTGAACCATAACGCTCATTTTTTTTACTGTACATGATACAAGTTTTCAAATTTTAATTAAATAGAATGACATTGTTTTTTTGGGGGATGTAATTGTCAAAAAAATTTCTAATTGGCTTGTAATTATTTTAAATTATGAGAGCATTGACAATTAATTGTAACCAAATATAAACTTTATTTAAAAAGATTTAAATATGTACTTTGGGTTGTTAATTGTTTCCGTAATGTAAATCATTCCTAGAGTAGAGTAGACCAGTAGACAAAAGTAGTTGATTGAGATTAATTAATGTATTTATGTAGACAGTCAATAATACAAAAAATGTAAAGAAGCTCTCAAATGGCTACTCCTCCTTGAATGACCAATCAAAAATGATTTCAACTTTTACAATGATAAAAATTTTTTTGGCAAATCATGATGATAGTCACATAAAAAATGACCGTGTGTCGATACAAATATTTGCATGATTTGACATGTCATATGAGAGCGAAATATTTCATCAAGGATTTTTCCTTTTTACTAAAAAACCGGGTGGAGTCATGAAATTAGCCATGTTTGCCATCGTCCTCCAGTCACTGTTTTATAGTCCTGTGTGTTACAATGTCAGAATAACAAGACAACAAGAATAGAAATGGACAAAGGAGCCTTTTGTAGTCTAAATTCATTCTCAAAGAATATCCTCATGCTAATGTTTTCTTTCAAGCGTTGGTGTTCTATGATAAGGACTGGAGTCTCCTATTTAACATTATATGTATACACTCTATAGCTGGACAATTTTTGTAATTAATTTCAAGAGAAAGACCATAAATTCAAATTTAAATTGGCTCAGGATGATGAGTTTATAGGCCGTGGTCTTTAAATGGCATTCCGTGTTTTTCTACTAGGACAAAATTATTTTTCAAAAAAATATTCATCAGTTAAATACACGTATACTATTATGCACAAATAAAACTACACACGACAAAGTTGAAATATTTAGGTACAACATTAATTTTACTACGCCTACAAAAATATTTTTTAGACTGAATCCCATTAAACTTGGAAAAATATTTCAAACTTTTTCCTAGACAATCCAATGCAACTTTGATTAGCTTTACTTGATATGTAAAATGTAAATGATCCAGAAATATAAAATAGACCCATTAATTGTAGTACGGAATAAAATAAAGTACACAAACACAATTAATTACATAATTTGTTGATTCGTTCTTTATTCATTTTGTGCGCTACAGCCTTGTTGACTATAAACACTTACAACTTGTAAATTACAAGTATAATTATTACATTAACTAAATAGTTTTTTTGTCACATGTTATGTCTTTCAATGATAAAAATAATATTTTAATTACTCCAATTAAATGACGAGAGTTCAATTAATTCAGGTAACTTAGTTTTGACACTGAAAAGAATTGTCTGTCAATTCAACAGTAGTACTGTAGAACTAGCACCACAGTCAAATATTTTACATTCTACTTTACAGTGTGTATAGGAATTACAATTGATATGAGTATGACAATTGACAGTTAAGTTTAGCAAATTATTTGTAGGCCTCATGGCTTTTTTCTCCTACAATTTGTTCAGCACCTTGAAATCATATGCATACTGGAGAGGAAGGAGGGGAGGGGGGTGCTTGACAATGTTGTGAACTCTTTTCCTTATTGATGCTCGTCCATAAATAAATGCATCAATTTTACATTTTTGCAAAAAAAAAATTCTGCACAGTCTTGTTCTTGCTATTTTCCTTATCAGCCACGATTTTTGCACAAAAATAAAGTACAATTACAATTAATTAAAATTTCAAGGTAAATAGTGGACAATTCCACAGTGGAAATTCCACTGTGGAATTTAACCACTCAAAGGGTTTACATCTGTAGCAAAATATAATTTTGCATCTTTCAAAACTCCACAACAAAGAGAACATTAAATTTGTTATACTTTGCATAGTTGACATTTATATAGTTTTTTACTTACACTAACAATAATTATGCTGGTCCACTACATTGTAGTAATTTACTGACTTATGATTGCGACAAGTTAAAAAAAATTGTCGACTCAAATATTGACATTATTATAAATCTATGTGTAAAACAGTTTGGCTATGTATAAAATATTTCTACAAACATGTTATAGTTTAGTAGTTATACTTATCAACTATATATTTGGTTCCATTATTATTAACGACTAAAATTAAATTTAGTGAGCAAGTAAGTTTAGCCAACAAAGCAGTCTCGCTGCTTTGTGTGTACCATACCACTACTATTTCACACACAATATTTTTTATATTCTCAAAAAGCGTACAACTATTGACAAAAGTGCTGTACGAGTAAGACGCCTAAATATGCGAGTTATGATGTGTGTCCAGTGTATTAAAATTCCGGTTTATAGTTTAACATGTATTAAATAACTTACATATAAATTATTTTTTGCTATCTAAATATAGTCTATAGTCTACATAAAGTAAAGGAAATCTTTTATAATAATATCATGCATCGTTTTTACAATCAAGGTACTTAAAACTTGGTTGATATATATTTATATATCTGTAATATTTAGTAGGAGTCTCTCTCTATATAAAAATGGTGTAATCCAAGACCAAGAGTATTATTTTTGCGTCGTATTGGGCGTGGAACCTACATGTGTACATGTACCATGGAATGGACATAATATTAAAATTATGTAAGGTTAGGGCGAAGAGAAATTGAAGAATTAAAATTTTTTTTTCAAAAAGTCTTTGTAAGGTTGTCAATGCCAATGATGTGCAATGACTCGAAGTATGTGCACGAAATTGTGTGTGGGATGTTTTGAGAGAGATAAATAATACAAGAAGAGATATTCTAATATTATGTAGATCATTTTGTATAATGTATTATACAAAGTTAGAATAATTGACAATTTTTGTGAGCAACGAAACAAATTTCTTTTTTTGTGTTTGTTTTTCTACAAGAGATACGAATTCAGCAGTTCACCCACATTCCTCCAAAAATTTTATCTGTAGAGTTGGTAAGGTTATACTCATCTGTTGGGATTTAATTGGGAATTGCTGGAAGAAGGTGAAGGTGATTTGGCCAGACCAGATGAGCCTCTTTCACGATGCCATCGTCGAAAGGCTGTTAGAATGACGCAGGCTACTACGAGGACTGATCTGTAAAGACAGAAAAAAAATTATGTTAGCTTATTAATCTATATATAAAATAAAAATTATTATACCCCAAATAACTCTTCCAGTCTGGAATGTCATGAAGAAATGTAACCTAGTAGAAAAAATAAAATAAAATAAAAAATAAATAAAATATTGTCTATACTATTTTATGCATGTTTTATAGCTACCTGGAAGAAGAAGGCTAGGACAATATCTAGCGTGCGAACTATTGAGACTGGACCAGCAGATTCTGCAAAGTTTTTTAAATTTAATTAACAAACAATTTCAACTTGGAGAACTTTATCTATAGTTGCATGAGATTGGATAGACAAATTGAAAAAAAAACAAACCTATTTGAAGAGCTTTAGTGAGAAGAATTTGTCCAAAAAACCCACAAATTCCAATTCCAATACACTCAGAGATACTTGTGAAATCTGAAGGTAGTACAAATCCATCAAGGGCTATAGTTAGAACAGCTCCGAATAAGGCCAACACAGACGAGAACCAAAAAACAGTAACGGAATAATGAATGTGCTTCAATTGCCTAAAAGCCAGAAAAACTTAATTAAATTTGTTTCGTTTCATGGCCCTCTCCCCTCTCCCCCCTTCCCCCATACATTTAATTGAGTTAAAAATTTTATCAACTTGAACTAACCGTAATACAATAAATGCCAATGCTGTGAGCATAGCTGCAGCAACAGCCGCTCCAAGACCTCCAATGCTAGTCCATGACCCGGAATTGACAAAGTCGAAAGATGGTTTTGAGACTAGAAGGACGCCTACAGAGAGAAAAAAAATGGAAATGATTTTCAAAACTTTTTAACAGTTGGACCATGTCTTGGAGTCAATAAATTAAAATTAAAATTTACTAATGGGCTACGAACCAAGGAGTGTCAAGGCTATCATGACGACGTCGAACCAACCACACACTTCTCCCAGGCAAAGGCAAGCGAAAATTGAAACAAAGACTGGTGATGTGAAAATAACTGTGGCAGCATCAGACAGGGGAAGTAAATGAATTGCTGAGAATGACATGACCAGAGCCATGGAACCTAAAAAACATGGACACCACATTTAATTATAAAACAGATTACTAAATTCCATTAATTTTTGTCCAATTATATACTCGTATACAGCATACCTAGAATGGCACGTGAAAAGAGTAAGGATTTGGACCCATTTGGAACTAAATTAGAGCCAGTTGAAATCACAAGGGGAGTGACTAAAATACCCTGAATTAATCCTGTAAAAAATTATTCTCAATTAATTTACAATTTTTTTAAAAAGCTCGTCAATCAAAAACTTCAAATTTCTCATTTGTGCATTTTAAAAACATCAAAAAAATTCTAACCTCTAACACAAAGTAATTCCATTGGATGTAGTCGGGATATTTTTACAATAAGGGCACTCGTTGCAAAAAATATACAAGAGACGGCTGCCAAAAATATGCCTAATAAAAATACAAAATTTTATATAATTTTTTTTAAAAAAAGTTGATGATAATAATGTAAAATACTAGAACATACCAACAGAACATTTTTTGTTATTTTCATCATCCTTGTCACTGAGTCCAGAATTATGGGACTCCTTGTCATTATTAAAAGATGAAGAAGAAGATTGTTTTTTAAGTTTAGAGTTGAGCAGTTGATGAAACCCCCCAGTTTTGGCTGGTGGTTTAATGAGAGGATCTCGATCCCTGTCGTGATCATTGTCTCCAAAATCTTCTGTGGCTGAATGGAATGGACTACTTGAATATTGTTCTTCATCTAATCCCACCACGACCATGGGATTCAAAGACTTTCTCTCCAGTCCATTTCCATTGATGTGAGTATAAGGGGGGTAAGGACGCCTTTGGGGTTGTTGTTCTGAGTACAATTCAGTGGAATGTTGTTGTTGTTGTTGATGTTGTTGTGACTGAGTCACATTTCCTATTAGTGGGGATGATCGTGGACAATTATTGACACCTTTATTGTTTGAAGATGTTGTTAAAATTTGATGACGATTTTGAGGCACTCCATAACCATCCACTAAATTTCCTATTTGACTGTCTGGAAAAGACATTGTCACTCCTTCCTCCACATCACCGTCTTCTCCCTCCGACTGATTTATTTCTTCCATTGACTCGCATAATGGTTTTGTGTCCATTTTTATTTTTATTTTTTTCTTATATTCTTAATTTTTTTTCATATGCCTTCTCCCAGCGTGGCATCATCAAGTTAAAGTCTAAATTAATAATTCAATTAAAACCTTTTCAATGTTAAAATAATTAGTTCCGGGTTTTGTATTTAACTAACATTTTAATTCTTTCTATTGAGACTAAACCAATCGAGAATATTAATATTAAGGTGTTTGAGGATTTAACGACGCAAATTTCGAAATGAGAAATAAACGGTTAATGAATAAAATTACAGTTTGTTAAATAGAAGAGGTACCACAAGGAAAAGAGAGTTGTCATTAAACTTGCAATCAATCAATATAAAGTTTCATGTCTTTATGACATATCAATGTTCATAATGTTCATAAATTATAGAATAAGTCAATTTTACATTTACATGGATGACGTAAATAAAACCTTATGTATATATAGAGTCATGTGTGTGAATCCAACTCTCTCTTGTTGACTTTCTCCATGAAAACTACTATATGATTTTAGCGTTGACATTTCTAGAACTGTAATTTAACTAAGATATTCCTATTTAATATTCAACTTACTCTAAATTGGGTCAACTTGGTCAAATATAGACAATTGTTGGTAGTTCTGTAATAATTTAAATCAAAATTGTTTTGAAATTCTACTGTTTTAATTTCAATGTACACTAACATTTCTCTGATGAGTAAATCCTGGAGAGTCAATAAATACACAATTAGTGTCTATTAATTGTACTCAGTGGTCTGAGAGAAAGAGCTCTATATGATTCAATTAATTTCAATTAAATCCCATGACTTTTGCTTTTTTGCTTATACCCAAAAATATTGGAATTTCTCTCAAAGTAAAAGTACCTAACGTTTCTAGTAAAATTTTAGTAAACTAAGAAAGTAAAAAGACACACATTCTTACCCTTTTTTTGTTAAACTTTTACATTGTTGCTGAAACTAAAAGACCTGTTGTCTTAAATTCCACAACCTGAGAATTATGAGATGATGACGATATAAATTCAAGGCCAAAAAATTGTTCATTCACAAACTTTCTTCAAAAAAATTTATTTATATAACTTTGTGAGCAAAAATAGCTCACTGTAGTACGGCCCTTGTAAACTCTCAATTTAGCCCACCAAATATAATCAATAGAGTTCATACCTTTCTCGATTAAATCCTCACTATTTAATATCGTCAACAAAGATTGAGAAAGAAGTATAAAAAAAGTCTCGATGAACAAAGACTAGACGTAAATTTAGAAAAACCAATTTAAATTGAGTACAACAATTAGGAAATTAGTTTGAGCTCTTGATAATTCCACAAACACACACTTGTGAAGACTGACTAGACTCAAGTTCTTTGATGTGACCCAAACAAGTGAAATTGAAGGAAAGGAGAGTGAGACGTTGAAAATAATACATTTATATGAAATTGAACTAGAAACTAGAGTAGGACAAACATACATGTAAATCAATATTATACATTTTAGATACTTGTTATTCTTCGAAAAGACAAGGAGAGAGAGAAAGGTATGGCTCCAATATTTTATCGAGTCATGAATATAGATTATCGTCAACTGACACTCTGTCTTCCCCTTTCAACTTTCACCATTGTACTATCACTTTAAATTTACAGACAAATATATATATTTTATCAAATCCAGAGGACTAAACCAAGTCGTCTGAATTCTCTGTGGTTAAACCCATTGGACAATTATCAAGTTGGACAAGGAGGGAAAGAGTGAGTCGGGCCACTTTCTTTTTCTAATCCATATTTTCCCTGGCCCATGTCCATGTAGTTCAACTACAAAAGTCCTCCTTTGCTATTGGCATCCCAGTCGGCTCTACCACAACGACGGATTCCGAACATGTACTTTATGTAGCACACAAGAGTCTCTATGAATACTAAACTCTATCGCATGCTCCGTCTCCTTTCTCCGGAAAAGAAAGTTATCGAAATTCAAAGTGAAAGTAGAGAGCCAAGTTTACTTTCAAATTGCCTTCTATTCTATTGCCATATCCTCCCCAGAATTTTATTATATTTTGCCCACACATTCAATTTTCGACAATCATTATGAATTATGCATTTAAAAAAATGTTGCTTTAAATATTTATGACATTAAAATTTAAATAAAATGCAAAATGACACTGACACAATTTTTGATTTGATACAATTCGTTGAAACTAATAGGGAATTTTTATTTTTTCAATTATTAAAAAATTATTATTCTTCATTTTCTTCTAATATTCATTTTCTTTAAATATAATACGATTTTTTTATGACAGTCGGTGTTAAATGTTTCTTCTCTTTCAAGCTAATTATTCATAAATTTTTTCTCTATTTTTTTGCATGTCAAAGCTTAATAATTTTTTTTCAAGGTACAAATTAAAAATGATTTCCCATGATAAATTCTTACATAATTTTTTTTCTTCTAAATCATTAATCTGATACATAATTATACATATTATTATTATAATAAGCGCTATAATCAAATATTATCAAAACTAAACAAAAAAAATTCTATCAAATTTCTTTCATTATAAAACTGCACTAAAATAAATTGTATCAGTGCTATAAATTCGTCATCATTCATCTTATTTGACAGTTTCAAACAATTAGAATCAGTATCAGAAAAGGAACTTAACATTAACGTTGATTTTTTTTCTCTTCTTTTTTCTTCTCACCCAAACAACTTTCGTATCTTCGTTTCTTTTGGGGGGAGAAAGAGGAGAAAAAAAAACTTTCAATTTCACTTCAGCACCAACCAAGTTTCAATTAGGATATACATTTTTATACGTACATTAAATTAAAAGCTTAATTCTGTAAGAATAAATTGTTTAAAAAAGACAAGTAAAATAATAATAACTTTATACATGAATACTTATTTACCGAACCAAATAAAAACAGTTATTATATCGCAGTATTTGTGGCGAGAAAATGAAAAGTTAACACATAATAATATATTTATATATATATACTTTGTATTTCTATCGTAAAGTACCTACTGGTTGGCAGTTGATGTTGCGGGTGCTGCATGTATGGAAATCTGTTGGTGTACTATTTTTTATATACTGTGTATACATTTATATAGTAATTTTTTTTAAACTTGATGATGATTTATTTTACCTGAAAATGTAAATTTGCGCGAATCTTTCTTTTTTCAGTAAAACAAAACTTTCGTTAGTTCAGGTACGTTAAACTAGCAACAGCAACAATAAATTACGTTCACAATAAAAATTTGTCCCCTTTTTGATTGCCTATGATAGAAAAACATTCGTTTGCTGCGGAATCTATCTGCGAAACACGGTATATATTTTTTTTTCTAATTTCTTTCACATATATTAATCGGTACTACAAGAAGGAGAAATAAAACGGTTACAATTTTTCTTTTTACTATTTCGTGTAATTATTATTCTTATTTAATTGGAAAATTTACCATAATAAGAAAAAAGTATAAATGGTTTTAAATTCTCTGCTGAATCTTTTTTTTATCATAATAATAATTGGTATTTCTTCTCTTTATATTATATATAACATATTTCTCTTGTGTTGTTTTTTTTCTCTTTAGTTTAACTAGTGCTACGATTTGGGGCACGAATCCCAACTTTAGTCGCAATGTTATCAATAATCACACTTAGGCCACTGCCACTGGTATTTTCATTGACACCATTCGACTGAGTAGCAGCGGAGTATATAGAATAGAAATGTGATCGTACAAGTTGAAGACGTTCACTGCGTTTTGTTATCAGAATAGGTATAGGAGTAGTATCAGGGGATGAACCATTGACACCACCATTCTCTGTCGACGTAGTCAATATCGTTGAGCCAGGCAACGAATTTTTCATTTCATTTATTGACAAGGGTAAGATCACATTTTTATCTTTCGACTCTTCATCAAAATGTTTTGAGTCCTCTGTGGTGGGTACATCCCCATTCACAGCTGTATTCACTTTTGAAATGGGTGACTCTTCTTTCTCTACAACTTGATCATTATCATCACCTGATTTTGTGGCCAACTCGGACGGTAGTGGTAATGGCTCCACAGTAGATAATTCATGGTAACCATTTACTTTAATGACAGAGTCAGAGTTAAATTCGGATAAATTTGGTTTCAGTTCTTCTTCTCCCATCACTCCATTCATCACTGTGGTTGGTCTTGAATTCACATCGGAAACATGTGTTGATTTGATTGTTTCACCATCTTCATCTCGAGTGGAGGAATTAAGGCTAGTCTCTGTTTCTTCTGTTCCTACTCCCTTGCCATTGGTAATTGGCTCAGGGGTAATCAAGACAACTTTAGGTTGTGACTCTTCCACCGAACCATTTACAATAGGACAGGATTTTAAATCAAGACTTGGCGTGGATTCTTTTATTACTACAGTACAGTTGCTCTCCGATAATTGTAAACAGTCTAGTCCACCATCCCTGAATCACAACAACAAAATATTATTATTTACATTTTCATCATTATATTCTTGCATTGCACTTTGTATCAATGTTTGAAGACAAAGCATAAAATATATCACACTGTATTTATTGCTCCATATTTAGTAGACTTGTCATTTTGTAAAAGGAAATATGACAAGTCTTCAAGAAGGAGAGAGAAAAGTCGATATTTTTTTAGAATGATAATGTAAATTACAGAAAAAAGTATGACTTCGTTTGATAAGACGACAACTCTAGTTTTTCTTTGTAGGACAAGTGTGTGTAACTTATAAAAAGGAGTTTCAAAATGAATGACATCACTCAATCACATTAATCAACAAAATTGTCAACTAGCCTAGAGGTCAATAGTTTCAAAGATAAACTAATAGCCATAACTTCCTCAAAAAACTCTAACTCTGATCATTTATATAACATGATTTACACTATTGAAATAAATGTTACCATAAATTCATCACATTTCCTGTTGTATAATTACGTTATTACGACAAAAACTAGTCTGCATTCTCATAGTTGAGTTAGATCAACTTTTGATGTTTTAATCCTAAATGACAATTCATAGGGTAAATAAAGAATGTAAGCTTACAAGAGGGGATGATCCGATGTAGTTCCATTCTGATCGTGAGCCATTTCACCATTACACTTAATTTTTGATTGACTATCTTTACTGTCTGAGGCATTCAATTCATTCATTTCCAACTGATGATTTTGGAAATGAGCATCAGAGTGATTTGAAAGTCCATTCACATTGTGATACTGAGCACCATTACAATCGTCATGAACTACTACTGAAGAAATGACAGAAAGAGGTGTGTGTTCGTCAACATGATGATCTGGCAGTACACCGTTTAAGGAATTGACACCATTTTGACAAGAGTCTTCTATATTTGCATGATTCTCTCGATCGTTCTCATCAGAATACGAACCTCCATGTAGTGGAATGTTATTTTCTGGCTGTGATGAAGCTGTAGTGGCTTGACAGTACCTAAATTCAGATTGTAAAAATGGGTACATGAAAATTTTTATTTTTAAATTTTAAAAACATTTTTACGGTCATTTCTAAAGCGTAAATTATGTAACTTACGGAATATTATAATCAATACTAAACTCTACGTCGACCATATGCGTCAGGAAGTAGAAACAAAAATAGAGAATCTCCTCCCCTTTACTCAGTCTGTCCTCTGCATAAGGAAGAAAAGACAATTAATTAATTGGTATAATTTAAATGATAAACTTGTTTGCAAAAGTTTTTTACTCACCCAAATTGTGACCAAACAAAAGCCTGAGAGAGAAAAAACACAATATAATTAATTCAAACTATTTCTGTACTACTTGAAAATTTAATTATATGCACAACACCATAATAATTAATTTAATTAACAGTCATGAGATAAAAAAAACAGTATACCAATCGTATGCCAATGTCAGGTACAAAATCTGTAAAAAAAATTTAATAGGTAATTAAAAGTTTGTATTACAACGGAAAACTATTTAGCACGGATTCGTTGAAATAAACATTATGTTACAAAAAATCACTCATTACCTGCTCTGAACTCAAAGATTTATGGATAGCGCCATCAGCCCATAATGACAGTCTAAAGAAAGAAAATTGAAACATTAACTCAGTATTATGTATAATAATGAAATTAATTTACTAAATTTATGTAGTATAATTCGAAGTTAAAACCAAAGAGTTGATGAAATTATAAACTGATCGCTTACCTTAACAAACTGACAAACAATGGAGTTCGGTCCCAGCCGCTTATGCAATGAATTAACATTCCACTATTATCGCCCTTCAGGTAGGCGAGGAGTAATTTCATATAATTTTGTGTCAGTTGAACTAAATCCCATTTCTGTAGAAAAAAAACGAAAAGAAAAACGAATATAGTCGTGAAAGTATTAAAAGTACTTTAACGTAAGTACATGTATGGTCCAGAAAAAAAAGAAAATACAATGCATATTTTTCTCACCTTGTACAGATTCCATTCAAGTTTCTGTCAAAAATCATAAAATATGAATACATAATGAAACATACTGAACACTGTACATTATTTTCACATAGAAGTATTAAATAATGTTTCATGAATGAATATATTACCAAACTCTCTGTTGTATCATCCGAAGGAACGTAAATATTGGCATCTGTGTAATGTTAAAAAATAATGTTTATAAAAAATGACATTCATCTAAAATTTGAAAATTTACAAGGCATGTTCAACTAAAGACTTTTGAACAGCACCCATCAAAAACTTTATCATACATACTGACAACTTTACATTATACGAGTAAATACTGTACATAAATAAATAATAATTTACTAACCGACATGTCCTTGATTCCATTCGAACATGAGCTCTTCCCCACTGTAGCCATTACTATAACATTGAATCAAAAACAATGATTAGTATTTCTTTGTTCACCCGAATTATTTTACTAATACATGAATACTATTCACTAAGCAGTATTAGCATAAATTAACTGTCATTAATTTAAATTACTTATAATGGCATAAGTGCGTATGTTAAGCTACTTTACTTACTCTCGATATTGCTTAAAAAATTCACAGCCTGGATACGGAAGTGAAATTAACTTAAACTCAGCATAACGATTCTTCTTGTCTACCTTCTCCGATGACGTCACACTAAAACAAGAACAAAGACATTTATCATAACTATTTTTGTCCCGTGTACATTAGACTGTACTTGTATAATTTTATTCATATTAAAAAGTAGAAATACTACAAGGGAGAAAATTAACATTTATGTAGAAAATTGACAACAATTTAGTTTAAAAAAAAATATTCAAGTTCAGAATAATATGAGTCCTAAAATATATGTACCCAAAGTTCTTCATATCATGAGTTGAAAATTGTGTTTAAATTACATTTTTATAAGCTTGTAAAAAGTGCGTTCCATTGTATGTGAGGACATGAACACTACATTTTATACTATGAATAGCGAATAACTTTTACTTTTGCTGTAGGCATAAAAGTGAGATTGTTGACTTTGTTGATCTCAAAATTTGTAAATTTGAATGTATGTTGATGAAGAACCTTTCAATTTCATCCAATTCATACTTTTACTAAGAACATGGTAATAGTATACATTCAATATCAATAAAGAGAATAAATAAACAAGTAATGCACATTCGAATATTAATGATTAAAGCGAGACCGCAAAACTCGTCAAAGTTTACATTTATGCCACTTTATATATAAACTACACTATATGAATTGCCTATTATTCTGCATTTGTGTATGATAGCTAGCATAAAAAAACAGAGATAAAGACGACGACTGCAAATAATCTGCCTGGCCATGAACGAATGATATATGTCATATTATATTGTATCCTTATGTAATTTTGTAACCTACCCTTGTAGTAAGTAATACAACATTCTATAATGGGATACCAAATATGAGATAATACAGTTGAAAAAAGTGCATTTTTGAATGGTTTAGCATGATATGACCAATCTTAAAGATACATACAACGTATCAATACTACTATGTTTTCTATACCTGAAAAAAAGATACAAAATAATTATGTCTATTTAATTTCCCATGCGATGAATTTGATGAGTTGATATCATACTACAAAATTTATAAATTGCACATGACAGACGACAGACTAACTCTCAATATTGATACAAGTAAATGCAATTTGGTGTAACTTATTTTGATCTGAAGTAAGAGAAGGGTAAAATGTGCTACCTATTAAATTGTATTTTGATGGGATACTGAATGAGATACTGAATGGGATATTTTTTAAAAATAATAAAAATTGTTGCTTACTAGACTCCGAATTTGACTTTTTTCTTTTCCACCATAAGATCTACAATAGTTTGGACCTGAAAGAATAATGAATAATGTAGACTCAAATATAAGCACATGCAAAAAATTATAAATAAAAATATTTCTCTTACTTGGAACGATTTCAAAAGGCGAATATCTTGATTGCGTACTCGGTCAAACAACTGCCAATCACCCTGCCCTTCCACATCTGGAACAATTAGATCCTCTTCAACTGCTGCTGCTGCTGCTGCTGCTGTTTCAGAGTCTGGAGCTTTATTATTATCAATTGTTCCAGTTGTTGCTGTTGTTGCTGCACCTCCACTATTCCCCGAGAAAAAATAGTCAAACGATGCCCGTCCATAAATTTCTGGTCCACCAGAAAGGGTGGCTGATCTGTAGCAACACATCAATTTACAAACGATAATGTAAAACACAATGTAAATAAATAAAAAATTGAAAACAAGAGTAATGGAAAATTTAGACAGTTTTGAAACAAACCTGCAAATATGTTTCTTGTTGAAAAGAATAACAGGAATAGGAAATCTGGCTCTGCATCGGGCATAGCGAGCTTTGCTACATAAATCTTTAATCTTAGGTAAATCTTGATTAAAGCCATCATAAGTTGATGTGGAAATATGTTGACTATCTCCATTCGGAGTGGATAAGTTTAATGAGTGGAGATGCCCATTAATGGGCGTAGTTGATATTTCTTCATGATTCTTGTCTCTCTCCAAAATTACTAAACTGCTTGGATAGTTTGAGCTCAACTCTCCATTACTATTAGATATTACCTAAAGATGGAAAAATATTATGTAAATATTAAATTTCAAGATGAGCATGTACACTTTACAATCATATCAATATACTACCATATGATCAAAATTAACAAGTAAATGATAATTATTCTGTTTCAAATTTATTATCATTTTCCTTACTGAATACGTATAATCCAACCCGAAAAGGTCAAGACATTTTTGCATGACATGATGAACCTACAAAAACAAAAACGTTAAAAATAAAAACAAAATAATTTAATTTACTATGATAAATAAACTTGAAGAAACCAAAAATATATTAAAGAAAAGAATAAAGTAACTTACTTTAGGATGAGTATTGTGTTCCCTAGATAGGTAAAAAAATAATGGAGATTAGTAAATTGAAAAACAACATAAAGTAGAAAATTGTTGAAAGAACATTGTTTCATTATTTGAAGTGTATCAAAAAGGGATATTCGGATTGGAAAAATGGATAAATAATTAAAAGTAAATCGCACTTACCAAGCATTATAGGTATTTTTGGAAAAGAATTCCAATAGGTCGTGAATTTCTTCAATTTCATTGCTTGAGGTCCACATTCTGAACCCTTGACTTGATTATTACACCAAAATTAAATATTATTGAGGATCTCCATTAGACGACAAAATGAAAAAAGATATTCTTGTTATCACTTTCTTTTCAACTATCCCATGAAAAATACTTTGCTGACTAAAGATCATGGGATAACAATAATAATAATTAACTCTGCTCTTACTGTAAATAAAACTTTTAATGCTGCGAAAATTATAATTTTTGACTGTGTTTATAAGAGAGAAGGTAATAGAAGGACCAAAAAGTAAATCTCAAACTTGATCCCTCCAAGACTACAAGCAAGCTCCCACTATCGGACTCCCCACAATCTCAAATTCTTTGTTTTCGTTAACTAACAACGCAATTGAAATCTACAACAATCTCTCCAACTATGGAATTAAATGCATTCATTGTAAATTCAAGTTAAATTTTCATCTTCATCATGTATAAATTTCACCCCTGTAGGGCCATGAATTTCCCTAATAATTGTCATCAAAACTTTGAGATTCAAACGATGATCATGCTTTTCTCATTAATTAATTTGTTAATTTTAATTACAAAATTAAATGAAGAAACAACCAAATCAAGATGAGATCATAACGGTAATTGACTGGACGCTACATAATAATAGGCAGAGCATTGCTAATTTTATATCAAGTTGAATGACCTTATTTATTTTGTTTGGAGCAATTAATAATATTCATAATTAGTGTTAGCGGCATGGGACAGCAGATGAATTATGTAATTGATGTACACAAATCAGATTAATTGTTTATTTATTGTCAATTTCCGGATTCTTCTTTGTCCTATAATAAGAGCGAGAGAATGGAGGAAACCGTTTACTCATATCACAATTCGAAATCAATTTATTGTTCAGTCTCCCACAATTAATCTCTCCCTGAAAGTTTTATTTTAAAATTAAATTAAGTTAGATCATTGTCTTAAATTTTAAGACTACAAAATGGTCAGTTCCACTTTAATTACCGTCACATTTACAGTCTGTCTCTTTGCAGTCCATCACGTAAATTCCAGTTAAATTCCCCATATTCTAGAGAGCATTCTCAAAATGATTTAATTTAAAAAATTTAATTCTCATAAAGGTGTACACACATCCTGGTGGACATGGGACAAAAAGGATTTTAACTGCCGAAGAACAAATTTTGGCTGATGACGCTCGTAATCACATTGCTAATGTTCTTGAGCAGAATTTAATCAAGGTAAAATAAATACACATTTTAAAATAATTATTCTTGTTCAAAAAAATAATTAATTTGATTAATTTTTTTCCAGTTTTTCACATTAGTAGCAGCTGATGATGGTCGTGGACCCTTTGCCAGACAACAAGATGATGATGAAGACACAACATTAAATCCAAATACACTTCCTCAAGTGGCTCAAATTTTAGGGGCTATTTTTGCAGGAAATTTTAATTTGACCTCAATTGTTGACCGAACTTTTTCTCTCGTCCCTGATGTCCTCCGAAATCAAGTGGATGGTCTATTTAAACTCTTAACTGGTCAACAAGCCACTACCACCACAACGACAGCCAAGCCAAGAAGAAAGCCAGTTAGAAAAATTACAACCACAACAACACAAGAAACGGAACCCCCCACCACGACCAGTCAATCTCTCATTAAAAATCGATATAAAGTAGTCAAACCAAAAAACACAACCAGTCCTCTAAGTCCCGACGCCATTGTTATTAATGAAGATGATGAATTAATTAAATTGGAAGATGAAGTCGTCAATGCAGCCATTGACGCTGAGCCTTATGTACAAAGTAGACTACAGAAAGAACCCCGATTTATTTTAGGTTCCGTCCGAGAAATTCTTGCTGGCTTTGATCGGGGTAGACTTAATATGACTCAAGTCATCAAATTTTTACCTGATTTGTTTATTGGAGCACGACAAGCCTTTACTTTATTAGAAAGTTTAGGGCAACTAGCGGAAGATGTTGATGATGATTAAATATTCAAGACTATAATTTGTAATTAACATTTAAAATGTTGTAAATAAAATCATGTTGTATCTGTTATACCATTGACTTTGTGTTGAAGCATAATTTACTTTAGAGCATATGACGTAATATCAATAAAATTTTGAAACATATTTTTCGTTCGAATTAATTAATTTACCTCTTGTAAATTTACTGCTCACTTATTAGTAATGAAAATGAGAAGCCTCAAAATTATCAAACGGAATTTCAGCCTCAATTTTTACGTTTTTTTGTAATTTTAAAAAAATTATGGACAGTCTGAAAATTTAATAATTCAACTATTTATTTCATATACAAAATTTTGGTCAAGTTAAGCTAGACGATTGGACTTAACTATGGATGTGAATCATTTCTAATATTAACTGTAAGAACAATAAGAAAAAAATCCTAGTCAATCTACCCCCATGAGGTCTCATACAAATAAAGAATACTAATTTAATCAATTCAATTAAATGCAATTCCATGTCATCTACTATTTAATTTTTCATGAATAACCACCGTAATTTTATGGACTTGTATTATTGCACACTTGACATGAAACACTTGATTTTGTACAGTAAATTATGAATGAATTTGGAAGAAGGAGGAAAAAAAACTGACAAAGTAGGCTAAGTTAAATCATTGATTAACCCGAAATGATGTGACAAAAAATAGATAAATGTGTACAAAAAAGAATGCATATGTAAGTGAGGCTCACAATCCAGTTGGTTTATATAAAATGAATTGATTTCCGGGTAACAGTAATTAATAGTCAATTGGTATTTGTTGAGTGTGGGCATTTTTGGACTCGTCCCAAAAATAATTTTTTTCTTCAAAATGAGGAATTCATGGAACAGTGCAACCTTTTTAGTGCTCATTGGTTTTATAGCTGTGTCTGTGCAGCTCATTGGTGCTCAATTTTTTGATCCAAAGATCAATGACAAAGAATATTTGGATACAATTCAAAATGACGTCGTTGAAGAAGTTCAAGAGAGTAAAAGTGAATTGATTCAAGAAGCCAAGACGATTCAAGTCTTGACAAAAAATTATATTGCAGCCAAATTAAAACAAAATTTATTTAAAGTAATAATAAATAATAAAAAAAATAATTTAACTATCATTTATACAAATCGTTCTACATAGATAATTTTTTTAATTTATGTATAAGGCTCTACGTGTTTTGGCTGAAAAGGAGTTGGCATTGGACGTAATGACCATGCAAGATCGACCCAGACAACCAAGACAAGATGATGGAGATGGAGATGATGATGGAGCAACAGAGAGGCCAAACATGCTTTTGCCTTCAGTAAAATTAACATTAAAAATTATCATTGAAGCCTTCATTATGTACATAATTATTTTTTTAAACAGGTTGCTGGTCTGATCAAAGCAGTTTTTGGTGGAAATATAAATTTGACATCTTACGTTGAATCTGCCTCCCAATTTCTACCTAAACCCATCAGTACTCAAATTGTTGGAGTTGTCAAATTGCTATCAAATAATCCTGGACATAAATACACAACAACAACAACTCAACCCACAACAACTACCTCAACAACAACAACAACACCATCCACAACCACCACTACTACAAAAACTGTCAAAGAACAACCAAAAGTTGTAACAGCACCACCCCCCACAGTTCCAGCTCCAGCAGTTCCAGCAGTTCAAGCAATTAGAGAAGTAATAACAGAGCCCACTGAACCACCAACTGACCCTCCTACAACTGAAGATGAGGAAGAAGAAGAAGAACAGAAAGCCCGACAATTGCCAAACATACCCGGTTTGGATATTTTGGGAAATATTGGAGGAGCCATTGGAAATATTTTGAGTGGTGGCAATAAAAATAAGGACAATGATGAAGTTAAAGCCAAACCAGTCAATAATAATAAAAACAAGAGTAAGTCAATTGATAACTACACAATCTCAATTAAAAAATATAATAAAAAGCATGTTAAACTTGGAGCTTATTTTTGTTAACAGCAGCAGAGGCTGGATCTGAAGAAGAATCCAGTGGAACATCTTCATCAGCCAATAAAATGAGTGGACTTGATGTAGGAAATTTAGCCAAAGAAGTACGAAATGGACTGGGTGACTTAATTAAGGTCATGCCCGACATTTTTAGAGGTGCCCATGAAGCTTACAAACTACTCAGCTCTGTGACAAAACTTTTTAGTCGTCTTGAAGTTGAACCATAAAACTCAATTAAATTATTTTTGTTATTTATTTTTCATTGTTGATTGTCAAAACTAAAGTCATGATAGTATTTGTAATAAATTGTTTTGTTTCCTTTAAATTCAAATCTAAATTATTTTATACACATACATATATTCTCATATCTCACATTTCCTCGTAAACTGAATCAATTGAATGTCCCAAGTAGAAATTATGGCTGGTAAATGGATGGGAAATCATTTCCATCACTAGCAAATGCTCGGCATTGACAAACGATGTTCGCCACGCATTTCCCCTTAAAATGCCAATAAAGTCTTTCATTGGCGTTTCCTCAAAAAAGTGTATTTCCCAGTTTG